>CAUYSK010127087.1:0-57768 GCA_963575035.1 Avahi laniger
TTAATTTCTTTCTATTTTTGGTAGAGGTGGGGTCTCACTCTTGCTCAGGCTGGTCTCGAACTCCTGAGCTCAGAATGATCCGCCCACCTCGGCCTCCCAGAGTGCTAGGATTACAGGCGTGAGCCACCGCGCCCGGCCTCAAAGCTACATTTCTTTAACCAATTACAAGTCAAAGAATCTTTAAACCCATTTATAAGCTGTAAGCTCCCCCCAGTTAGATGTTCTGCTTCTTCGGGCCAAACCAATGTACACCTTCTGTGTATTGATTTAAGACTACATGTAATCCCTGTCTCCCTGAAATGTATGTAACCAACCACAGTTAATCCACTTGCTCAAGGCTTCTTGGGTGTGGCTGCTCCAGGCCATGGTCCTCATACTTGCTCAGAATAAACCTCTTTAAATCATTTAACAGAGTTTGGGTTATTTTCCTTTGACTGGAAGGGGAATTTCTGTTGATAATCTGCATGCAGGGTCTGTCATAGGGTGAGACAGTAGCCCACTGCTGGATTGGGTTGTAGCACGTCCCTATCTCTGGGCACAGCTATTGCTCCCGAACCCGTGAGCCTCTAGATGTGAGGCCCTCATCTAGTGCACATCTAAACCAGCTGCTCTGGGGAGCATTTCCTGACCATCTTCCTTCTAGCATCTACTTGACTGTGCATTTAGTAGACAGATTGCGTTCTGAGTCCCCTCTGAGTCAGACACAGGTCTCACTCAGAGCTGGTCTCTACAGGCTCATTCTGGGTGTCTTGCACGAAGCAGTGCCCTGAACATGTAGAAACAAGTCCAGAGCTGTTTGTCTCCCACAACAAAAGCCTTTTCACCCCAGAGACTTGCTGAGTGGGTATATTGATGCACTGATGGGCAGGTTGCTTCAGTCTTACTAATCTAGCTAGCCCTTGTTCCTCAGGCCCTCCTTCAAGAATTTCCAATGGGACAGGGCCTCAGTTTAGTCCTTCGGAGACCTGGAGGCGTAGTACATGGTTGGCTTCCTGGGCTTTTGTTCATGTCGGGGGTGCCACTGTGAACTCGGCCCTGATTTTCCACATTTGTGTGCCTCTGGCTGAGGAAGAGTCTCTAATGTGCTCTTACCAGGAGCACGTAAAAGGATTCTGTGTATAGACATTTCATGTGGACTCAGGTTTTCGGAGTTAGGCCTGGCGTGATTATCAGGGGACAGGAGACACCACGTCTGCTGTGGCTCTGTGTCCTCCCCTGAGTGGGCAGCTTCACCTTCAACAACAGAGGGAAAGTGGGTCAGGACATCAGCTTGGAAGCCAGGATGCTGCCAGGCCTCCCTTTGCCCAGCCCTGTGAGAAGTCAGAGGGGGCAGAAGCTGTGGGTGACCAGGCCCTGCCTCACCAGGCAGACAGGTGTTGCCCTGGTGCTGCTGGTGCAGTTGAATGAGCCGCCTGATGAATCAATGAATCATTCTGAAAATCTCTGCTGGGGCCTGAGGCCAAAATGTTTTGTTTGCTTTTTTTTTTTTTTTTTTTTAAGGAAAAGGACTACAAACTCTATGTTTGAGTTTGAGTTACTTGAGGCCAGTATTGGTAGAATCTCCCTTAATTTGAGTTTGTTTGATGTTTCCTAATAATTTGATTGAGGTTATGCATTTTGGTCAGGAATACGGCAGAAATGATGTGTCCTTGGTGTATCCCTTTGGGAGGCACATATTGTTGGTCTGACTCATTAGTGGTGATATTAGCAGTGATCACTTGCTGGAGATGCTGTCTGCTAGGTTTCTCCGCTGCTAAGTTACTACTCTGCTCTTTGTAATTAGTAAATGTCCTATGGGGAGATACTTTGAGACTATGCAAATCTGGTGGTCTGCTGTTTCACATCTAACTCACCAACCGATCTTAGCATCCCTTGATGATTCTTAACAGAATCACTTATTTCTGAATGGTGATGATTTAATTCGATAATTCCTTCTTCATTTATCATTATACTATACAGAACTTTTCCTTTTCTCCCATTTGTTTATCTGTGTGTGTATTAGAATGAATTCCTGAAGTCTTATTTTATTCAACGAGTTCAGAATCCATTACTGTTATTGTTTATTTTGATCAAATTATTCTAGATTTGGCTAGTGGGGACCCCTTCAAACTGCTGTGAGGGACAGCTCTTAAAAATGTGCATTTCCAGGTCTATCACAGTGCTCTTGAACTAGTCTCCATGGGATTCTAGAAACAGCTCCTTGAGCCATTCTGATGTTCTGTGGAGTTTGGGAGCAGCTGGCCCAGGGCCTCCACTTTTGAGTGTGCTCCTCATGGAGCCTCCCTTTTTTCCTAACAACCTGAAGATAAAAGTGACCTGCTCTGACTGCCTCCATGCTGGGTTTCTGGGTCAGAATTTCTTTGAACAAAGCCTCCTGTAGCTTAAAAAATAATAAAAATAGTAAGTTTGAAAATCACCGGATTAGGTGACCTCCATTCTAGGCTTGGCGCTTCTCCCGCTGAGCCCTCCCTCCCACTTCTCTCCTCTGACCCACATCCACCCTGCTTCTTTCCTGGTGGTAGCACATTTGTCTCCTCTCACCAGATTAATGAGGAGGCCTCTCAGTGCTCCTGAAACTCCACAGGTTTTGGGTTGTGGGTTTTGGTGGTGGAAATTCATAATACTTAATTCACTGAGTTCAGTGTTTTTACAGGAAGCCAAGTTGGAGAGCCTGGTGGGGCTCAGAGCTGGTAGCCTAGACTCTCCTGGACCTCCACGTGGTGGCCATCCCAGGGCCAGGGGTCAAGGGCCTAATGGCCTGGGAATCCTGGGAGCCTGCTCTCTTCCATACCTCTGTGCCTCGGCAGTGTTTGTGACCCTATGATGAAGGAGAGCGGCCCACCCCAAACCCTGTGCTGCTTTATAGTGTCTTCCCGTGGTAAAGAGTCAAACTCAAACTTCTTGATCCCAGCGAGTGGCTGCTGCTACCATGTCCGATTTTGCACCGCTTCCCAGTGGACCCTGGGTAAGGGGTGTTGGGTAACTGGGGAATGGGTTAGGGAAGAACATAGACACTTCTGATCCTGAGAGATGAGTCAGAGCAGAGCCCCTGCTTCTACTCTCAGGGTGGCAGTGCTTTGGGGGCTGAGACACAACATCTGTCCTCTGTGAGATTCCTGTGGGCAGTGAGGCAGTCTGCTGTGGCCTGCCTTCGTGACTCTCTCCTAGCAGAGCCCAGTCCCTTCCCATACTCACCCACTCCATCCTAGACTTCTCCCCTTGGGCCTACCTGTTCTTTTGGCTTGTGAGTGTTCCCCAGCACTCAGTGGGCTCTGAGGACCCCTTCTCAGGTGGTGGGAATGTATAGGACCTCAGGTGTGCTACATGGAGGTGCAGCAGGGGCTGGGAATGTGGCTCCTTGGGAATGTGGCTGACTCCACTCGAATGGGCCTGCGGATCAGGTCAGGTGCCAGTTCTAGGAGCCTTGAAGCTAGAAAGGTGGAATCTTGGTGAATGGCTGGCTTTGGAGAATGAGGGGGAAGAAGATAGCAAGGATAATTGGGAGAGGGGGTTGTAGCTCAGGATATGGGGGGAAGGTGTTGTCATTGAGGTCAGTTGCCTTCCTAGCAGAAAGAGAGAGACAAGAGGAGGGGTGGAGTTGAAGGTAGAGAACCAGGTAAGAGACCTTCAACCCTTCCCTGTGAGGTAATGAACTGACCTGTGGCCCTTGTGGGGAGAGGATAGCTCCTGAGCAGATGACGTGGGTGCCTAGGTGGGTGGAGGTGCCCTTCGGAAGCCCAGCTGGTGGCCACACTGCAGTGGGGGTACCTGAGGAATTCCAGGTGGTGCTCCTTGGCCCATAGTCTTGTGTTTATGCCTGGTACTTGGGAGTAAGGATTGTGTGGAAAGATACCGACCTGGAGCCACCAACAGAGTAGTATTGGAGGGCTTGTGAGGTATGTAATTATCTCCTAGGAGGGTGGTAAACACTTACTCCAGAGGACATCACCCAGGTGAAGCCCGGGGAGCTTGTGTTGCCTCTGTAGCAAGGTCTGGCAGCGATGTTTGGGCCTGGCCTTCCCAGCACTCTTCCCACTTTTCTCCGCTGTTCTCTGGCTTTCTTCCCATAGGGTCTCCTGTTAAGAGGAAGTCTCCTCCTCAGAATGGGGTTGTGCTAAAGAACTGGAGGTAGAGGAGACCCCAGAGGAGGGGGTGTAGGTGTCGGGCAGCCAAGCACTGCCCAGAGTTTAATCTGGATCTGAGGCTCATGAACAGTTGTTTCTTGAGGGAGTGCCAGTTGATGGTGATGACGTTTTGATGAGTTTATCTGGAAATGGGAGAGGTAATAAACTTTTCTATAAACCTCAAAGTTTTAATTTAGAGGTTCACTCTTTATTCTGAGTTCGTGTTCCCCTCCCCTCTTTAAACTGGCAGGTACAGTCATTCCTTGGTAACCTTGGGGGATTGATGCCAGAACAACCCCTCTCCCCATGCCCAAATCCACAGATGCTCAAGTCCCTTATATAAAATGGCACAGTGTTTGCATATAACCTACACACATTCTCCATATACTTTAAATCTTCTCCAGATTACTTATAAGGCAATGTAAATGCTATCTTAATAGTTGTACTGTATTTTTTATTGTTATTTTTAATTTTTAAATATTTTCAGTTCACAGTTGGCTGTTTTGATTCTGTTGGATACAGGGCTGCAGATGTGGAGGGCCGACTGTATTTATTATCTAACAGTTTCTGTAGGTCAGAGGACCAAGCATAGTGTAGGTCAGTTGGTTCTCTGCTTAGGCCCTCACCAGGCCCAAATCAAGGTGTCCGCAGGGCTGTATTCCTTTCTGGAGGCTCTGGGGAGGAATCCACTTCCAGGCTTATTCGAGTTGTTGGCAGAATTCAGTTTGTTGCTGCTGTAGGACTAAGTCATTGCTGACTGTCAGCCAGGGCCACCCTGAACTCTTCAAGCCTCTCTCTGGTCCTTGCATGTGGCCTCTGTATCTCAGATCCAGGAACAGTGCATTAAATCCTTCCCATGCTTAGAATCTCTCTAACTTCCTCTTCTGCCTTCAGGTGGGAGAAAGCTCTGCTTTTAAGGGCTCATGTAAATTTATATGGGACCCACTCAGATAATCTCCCTATTTTAAGATCAGCTGATTAGTAACCTTAATTACATGTGCAAAGTTTCTTTGCTCTTTCTTTTATGTGGTAGATTATACTTCCTGATTTTTTTTTACTTTGCTAAATAAAAAGGTGGCAACTGAAAATATTTTGAAATCTTCCTGGAGGTCTTCTGGGTAGAAAAGGTGGATTGAGCAGACATACCTACATTTACATTCTTCTAAACCCCACATAATTTAAGATAAAGGGGATTTTAAAAAAGAAATCAATCCATGAGGATGAGGAGAATGGGAAAGAAAACAGCAGCAAGAAAAATTTTGCAAGCTAGAACTAGGTGGATGGAATGACCCAGTTTAAAATGTAGGAATTGATGATACCATCTTATTTGGGGCAGGGGGGAGGGTGGGCATCAGAGGTGGCTAAATATAAGAATAGCTGAAAGCAGGTGGTGCAGTTATATCCCTAGATGCCTTTCCTTCCTCCGTGAGCTGGGTGACTGCATCTCCCACTTTAGCTGGATTGGAGAAGGAAAAACTGCAGAAGGAAAAACCAAGGGCCTAGGAGACTCCAGGTATTCTTGGGGCTTAATATTGAGACCACTTCCATTCTTCAGTCTTCTAACCCCCGTTCTACTTCTAGAACACAAACAGCCAGGCCCTTACAGATTGGGAGGGACCTCCCTGGGAAACCTAACTAGTCTAAGAGGGAAAAAACAAAGTATGCTGACAACAGGGATTTCCCAGCAAATGGCCCAGCCCAATCACCCTAGACAGAAATTTACCTGCCCCAGAGGCTTATCTACTCTTACCTGCCCAGAGCTTCTGGGTAGGTCCTTAGTCATTCACTCTTACTCATGAAGTTTACCAAGGATTACTAGGTAGCCAAAGAAAGAGCCTAACTTGAGAGGCCGGGTGCAGTGGCTCATGCCTGTAATCCTAGCACTCTGGGAGGCTGAGGTGGGTGGATTGTTTGAGCTCAGGAGTTCGAAACCAGCCTCAGCAAGAGCGAGACCCCATCTCTACTAAAATTAGAAAGAAATTAATCAGACAACTAAAAATATATAGAAAAAATTAGCTGGGCATGGTGGCGCATGCCTGTAGTCTCAGCTACTCGGGAGGCTGAGGCAGAAGGATCACTTGAGCCCAGAAGTTTGAGGTTGCGGTGAGCTAGGCTGATGCCACGGCATTCACTCTAGCCTGGGCAAAAGAGTGAGACTCTGTCTCAAAAAAAAAAAAAAGAAAGAACCTGACTTGAGAGAAAGCAAAACAAATGAGTAAAAAGCAACTTCAAAGAAAGTCTGTTTAGAGAGAAGAATATTTTGAAAAAGATTAGACATTTCCTCAGAGATGAGAAATATTGTATGCACGAAATAAGAACAGGATACTATAAAGAAGAAATGGTTAGGAAAGAAAATTATTTAAAAAATTAAAAAACAGAGGCACAGCGAAAATAGTAGAATTATCAGACAATAAAGTTGAAAAAGTCTTCCAGAAAATAGAGCAAAAAGATGAAGAGGTGGATAATAGGGCAGAAAAGGTAAGAAAATTAAGTTATCAGCCAGGATTCCCACATCCATTAATAGGAGCTGCAGAAAGGGAGAACAGAGAAGAATGCAGAATCACTGAGGAAAAAGTTTCTAGAATAGAAGGAATATTGGCTTCTGTATTGGTAGGGCCCACTGAATATAGACCCAAATGGATGAAGGTAGACCCAGACCTGTACCTTGAAATCTCAGTATGCTGGGGCAAAAGGGATGATCCTACAAGTTTATGCAGAGAAGGAAACAGGTCAAATATTAATACAAAGATCGGGAGTTGGAATGGTTTCGGGCTTCTCAATACACCAGAGTACAGACAATGGTGGAGTGATGCTTTCCTCATTCTCAGTGAAATTAATTCCCACCCTAGAATTTTACCCACAGCTAAACTCATTCAGGAATGAAGGTAGAATAAAGATGTTTTTAGACATACTAGGTCTGAAAAACTTGCCTTTTGCACTGAAGGATTTCTCCCCAAAACTGAGCAAACACCAGATCTCTAGGTTGCATACCAGAAGGCGTGAAGGGAATTCTGTGCACCTGTCGAGATTGAAGGAGCTCAGAAGGCTCCAGGAGGGATTTCTTCTGGAAGAAGAAATAGAAATAGAACATCTGATGTGAAAAAACTTAGAGATTTAGACAACTGGCATTGAATTTAGGGTTAAATATTGATAAATTCATAGAAATTTTTTTTTTTATTTTGACAGAGTCTCACTCTGTTGCCCTGAGTAGAGTGCCATAGTGTCAGCCTAGCTCACAGCAACCTCAAACTCTTGGGCCCAAGAGATCCTTCTGCCTCAGCCTCCTGAGTAGCTGGGATTACAGGCGTGTGCCACAACGCCTGGCTTATTTTTCTATTTTAGTAGAGATGGGGTCTCACTCTTGCTCAGGCTGGTCTCGAACTCTTGAGCTCAAGGGATCTTCCCATCTCAGCCTACCAGAGTGCTAGGATTACAGACGTGAGCCACTGCGCTCTGCCAAATTCATAGAAAATTAAGCACATAGGAAAATAAGAATTATTAACTCCAAAGAGAACAAAAAGTTGTACAAGAAAGAAAAGTAACATTTAACATTTCATATTAAGTCTGGTAATCATGACTACATGTATTCATGCTTAAATAAATCTTCTGTTAATCATTAAAAAAAAGTAATCATGGATTACATTGCTCACTCTGATAGCTCACGTGGTCATAATGTCAACTCTGAAAATTACTCCAGCTGGAGCTATAGTTTATTTAGATAGTGGAGGGAAAGGAAAGGACAAGTATGAGAGGTGGTTTGGGGGTGGAGGTAGAGGGTAAAGCGTTAAGTTCTCATCTTCCAGGGTGGAAAGTGGGTAAGTAATGCCTAAAGCTGAGGAAACCAGGGAATAGTGATATAAACATATACAGAAATTTCTAAGAGATATTTGGGTATAAAGATTAAAAGAATCAGCTTGAAGTTGGAAGTGTCCCCTGGCCTGGGGACTAGGTTATGCTGTCTTTCTCAACACAGTTTTTGCAATAGATGATTCTTAGATTATGTACAGGTATAATTTTGGAAAAAAAAATTAAAAGCAAGTCTAGAATGCATGGCATGCAATAAGGGGAAATATTGTTTCCCAAAATATATTTTAGTTGTGCATGTGACTTGTGTGCACACTGGATTGATTTTTGTTAAATGTATTTCTTGCTGTGGGCTGTGGTCAAATGATTTGAAAGCCATTGTTTACTGGTTTCTCATTGCTGGTTCACTTTTCACACTTGTGAATTGTTCATATATTTTGCAGTGGACCATGTGCCACCATTTTAATTTTAAAAAGGGCAGAGGGAGGAATGTTACAGGTTAATGTAACAATGAAGCAGAGGAGTCATGTTTATGATGATGGGGGTGGATGAGACCATCACACTCAGGCCAGTATCCCAGGCAGGTGTGCCCCCAACCAGCAATGGCCCCCATTTATGTTTGTACTGCAAAGGTGGTAATGGTTAAGTGTGACAATGGAAACTTTTGGAAAATCACTATCAAGTTCATCACTCCCTGCAACCACTTTCGTCTCTTATATTTCACTTTGGCTTTTAAGCACATACTACAAATTGTTCCATAATTGCAAACCATGATGTTTATATTTCATACTTAATGCATATTCTTTTTCTTGAGGCAAATTCATGAGTTTATTGGGTTAGGATATGACTGGTTATTTTTGATGTTGAATGTCTAACCATATTGCTCACAAAAGGGTGGTAACAGTTCTGTCTGCTGCCAGCAACAAGGTATGAATGTGCTTGCCACGATGGTGGTAGTGATTTTGTTAAATTCAAAATGTAAGATAGTATCTTTGGATTGTCTTAAAGTTTTATTTCCAATTGACATTGAATATATTTCTATTTGTTAATTATGTTATCCTTCCATTTGTGTATAATGTTCATACCCTTTGTCCATTTGTCTAAAACAGGAATCTGTTGTCTTGTTAAGTATGAATCTTTATATGTAATAGATATTTACTCCTTGTTGTAATTTTTGCAGCCTCAGATAACATGTTTGTGTTTCCTTTTTTATTTTAATCAAGTGGGCATTTTTATACTTTTTATCTGTTCTAGATTGGTAATCTTGTTCTTTGAATTGTTTTTTCCTGTTGCCTCAAAAGTGGAGATTAACATAGACCTGAAATACCCAGTTCTCTGGGGGTGTGAGTGTGTGGGTGCATTTGTATGTATGTGTGTGCTCACATACACGTATGCCCTTTAGATATCTGCATTGATATTTGCGTATTATTTAATTCCCCTCCGATTGCTACCCAGTTATCTCAACACTATTAAATAATTCTACCTTTGCCCCTGTTTTGAGAAGTTGATGTTTTGACAAACATGTGTCTCTTATTTGCCACAAAGTTGCTTTATTTTGTATTAATAAGTTCTTAGAGTTAGGACCGTTTGTGATATTGATAACTGTTTCTGTGCACACAAAATAGCTTTTGGAGATACATCTCTTTTGGAATGGTACTTAGTATTTATACAAGGTTTACCTATCTCCTTTTAGGAAGCTAAGATTCTTAGTCATGTGTGTGTGTGTGCGTTAAGGTAAATGGTACTGGTGTTAATTGAATGCACCAGTTGATAGATGACTAAGTTCTGCCTTCTCTGGTATGACTTGGTTTAGCAAATAAGGTGAGATGCCTGGGACTGTGGTCACTTGGGAGTCATTTTGGGTCACTTTCAGCACTTCTCCTTTAGCAGCCTTACTGGAGCTATTTGTAAATGCAGTAACAGCTCAGTTGGTAGCTCAGGAGTGCTCAATCCTCCTTCCTTCACCTGAGGCTCTGAAGCCCCCAAGCCACACCTCAGGAGCTCGGCACTGGCTTTATTCCTCCACAGACTGAAGGCCATCGCACCCTGTGTGGGAGTGTGTGGCTTAGGCTGGGGTCCAGGCAGGTCTTCCCATTACCTCGTTCAGCCTGGACTCTGGGATGCTCTGTGTGGAGACCAGCTCAGCCACTCTGAGGGTCAGGACCTGACCACTGCCCAACAGAACAGCGCACAAGGGTGAGAAGCTGCCTTTTCTCCGCGTCCTTAGGTTAGGTGGGTGGCAGGGCACAGGGAGGGGGTGAAGAAAGACTAAAATGTTTCCTTGCAACAGTTTCCTCTTCTGTGGTTTAGGGCTGGGAAATAAGTGTCATTGGGACATCCCCACCCTTCCACCCCATGGGGTTATCCTGGGTTGGACAAAGATGGCACAATGCCGGTGCACATGCTCTGGGTTGTAAGTGGCAGGCACGTGGGGATATGTTGTTTGAGTGTGGCACACCATGTCATGGGTGACGAGCCGTGGACCTGGCTGGTGTAGTTCTGAGTGTTGACGTCACCGGGGAGTGAGGGCTTGGAGTTAAAATCATGGCTGTTGATATTCTCTCGTGGACGTGGGTTTGGTCTGTGAAAGCGGAGCTGTTTCCTGATTGGTTGTGTGTCTTTGTAGGGTGGGACAGGGTGAAGCAGATGGTGAGGGAAGTCAGGCGCCCACTCCGGAGCACTGGTCTCCCTGCCGTCTGCATCCCCATGACTTTCCCTGTGGCCTTTCCATGTTTCTGCACACGAAGGGGCTAGAGCTGAAGGAGACCTGGGATCTTCAGATTGAGAGTCCCAGTAATCACCACAGGACGATCTTGTTCCAAAGGCCTTGGGCAGGGGCGCAGGGATGAGTCACCAGCACGTCGGAAAGTGGATTAGCTAGTTTTTTGTGGACCTTCCATCAAGGAGAAAGGGAGGAGTTCGGCTTTGTTTGCTGCCTCAAAGCTTCTGGGAGAGATCTTTACCATGGGTTGGGTTACAGGAGTTCAAGGGAGCTCCCTCTAGGACTCCTGCCCATTTGGGTGGCCTGACCAGCCCTCTCGGGTCTCAGCCCAGCTGCACAGAGGGCTCTGCCCTCCCGGCTTCTCCAGGAACCATGAGGAGGGAGTGTGCATTTGGCATTCTGAGGAGCAGGATTGTCTCCTCAGTACGAAGGAACAGATTTTCTGCCACAGAACATTTTCCTGCCACATATCCAGCCACACTGGCTATTCTCTGTGGTAAACTTTGTTGAATTTTAGGTTAAAAAAATTTTTTCCCCTACATTCATGAATCTAGCCATTTGTAGCCCGACCTCTCCCCACCACAAAACAAGCCAACAAACCAGTTAAACAAAACAGAAACAAAACAAAACAAAACAACCCAATCCAGTGCTCTGGGGCTCTGTGATCTGTGAAACGCAAACAGGTGAATGTCAACTACCCTTAGCTAGTTGCCTACAAGGAGCCACCGCCCACCGCAGGCTGTGTGCTGGACCACAGCTAACGAGGCCCTCCTACCTTGCATATCCCCGAAGGGACTGCTGCAGCCCTTGGTCCACGGGGCATGGATATGGCGGCATGTCAGAATCACCTGGGGAGCTTGTCAAAATGCAGATTCAGGGCCCCAACCCAGACCTCCTAATCAGAGCCTTGGGGGTGGGGCTGGCATCTGTATTTAGAATCAGGGATGCTGAAGCTGCCAGCTCGGCCCCTCGTGCCCGTGACGTTCGGGACTGATCACTGAGAGCCCCATTTTAGTCGAGGATGCTAAGGCCCTGAGAGGGCAGGGATCGAGCAGGGCAAGGTCATGTTGCAGAAGGAAGGCGCCTGTGTCCGTTCGTTCCTGAAAGACCACCTGTTCTCTTCCCCCTTCAGCCTCTCTGTGTGGCCCTGGTGGTGGTCAGGCCTGGTGTTGGGTAACAGGTAGCTGCGTTCACACTCATTCCTGGACGGGAGTTTTGTGGAAGTGCTCTGCTGATGGTGGGGACAGTAAGGGGGAGGTGGCTGTTCCCTCCCTGGCTGGTTTTTGAGGTCGAACAGGCTAGGCACCTCCAGCCCTCCGGGAAGGAGGGAGTGAATGGTGATGCGAGTGTATGGTGGTGTCTAGGCTGTGCCTGTCGATTCTGCACCATGGACGGGATGGAGCAGTCACAGGGTCCATTTCCAGAGGAATGTGGTGTTCATGTCCCTTCTTGGCACCACTTTCTCAGAACATTATTAGCCAGCAGCCAGGCTGCCAAGGCCGCCTCCCAGGAAGGAGTTTTGCGAGTAGCCACTCCGCAGGAGAGCTGCAGAAGCTGGTTTCTCACTGGTGGTTGTGGGTGTGTCATCTCCTCACTGCCAGGCTGGCCCTGTTCTTGCCTCGGGCTCTGTTACGCTTGGCCCCTCTCCTCGCCCTGGGAAGTGGGACATGAGCAGGGGCTGGTGTGGGAGCTGCTGCTTGAGGCACCCCTCCTTCCACACCGCCCAGCCACTGTGTTGGGGGCAGGGGACAGTGGAGGATTTAGCAGTCCACCTGGATTGCCACTGGGGTTCAAGACAGAAAGTAGTACAGATGGACCAGGCCCTCAGAATTCCCCTTTGATGGCACCCCCCTTTGGTAGGGCTCTCTGAGGGGCTTTGGGAGATGGACACAGATAAAAAACAGGGGCCCCACCCTTCACTCTGTGTAGTTCACAGGGTTGCTCCCACGTGGGTCCAGTAGTCCAAGCCTCATTACAGCCCAGGAGGCCAAAGCCAAGGCCATGGTGGTAGAGGCGGGGGTGGGGGAAAGCAGGAGAGGAAGCTGGCACGGGTTGGGAGGAATGCTGGCTGCGGTGGCCTTCCCCACCTCTGTGAGGGCTGAGCTTGGGGGTTGTCTCAGAAAATGTTAGATGAACAAATGTGGAGCCTTACTTCTTTACTGGGCACAGTTGGACGGTGTCCAAACCTGCCTGCCTGTTCATCTCTTAGTCCCAAATGTGGCTCTTTGTGGTTGGTCCCCAGTTCTTCCATTGGCTCTGACGGGTGGAAAGAATGTGGACTGCAGAATCCCTGTCCTTGGTTCAGATCCTGGGCGCTGTCATTGTCCTTTGGCAAGTCACATGACCTTTCTGAACTCCTGTTTCATCAACCGTGACGTGGAAGAGTCAGTCCCTAATCGAGAGGTGATGCATGAGAAGGTCCCAGGCAGAATTCTTGGAACTTAGAAGACATTTAAAAAAGCCTCTTTCTCCCTTCTTTCAAAAATGCACCTCTATTCTTCTGTTTGTTTTTTGGAAAACTGAGTTAACCAGAGCTTCACCTTATCTATTGCTGGCCTTGGTAGTAGACCTGTGCTTGGACTGGTAAGGGGCATTAGGCGGGTTATTTGGAGCTTTCTGGAACCTGTGTGTGAGCAGGTTTTGGGGAGATGTTTTAAAACTGGACTTGCTACCTCACCAGTCCCACGTCTCTCCGCAGATTCTGCTTCTCAGAAGATGCACTATTATAGATACTCTAACGCCAAGGTCAGCTGCTGGTACAAGTACCTCCTTTTCAGCTACAACATCGTCTTCTGGGTAAGTGGATGAGAGTGGCCACACTCCCTCGTGTAGTCCTCCATTCAGTCATCACGATTCTTCACATCCTTTTGATTTGTGGGCCCTGGCATGAGGCTCTGGGATAGGCGGTGGGCAGGGTCGCTGAGCCCTGTCCTCATAGAACCAGCGGCAGTGCTGTGATGGGGACAGACAGCCGGCCCTGAGAGTCAGGAAGGCTTGGGGTTCTGCCCCAGATGCTTGTCTGTCTCCCCCCATCTCTGCCCCAGGGATGGCCCAGTGAGATGTCAGAGACAGGTACTTTGTGTGCGTTTGACTGTGGGCCAGGCCCTGCTCTAGGTTCTGGGAAGTAACAGTGGACTAGGGCAGTAAAGACCTGCCCTTCTGGTGTTGATGTTTAGCCAAGAGTGGTGTTAGCCTGCTGAGCAGCAGAGAGCAGGGAGGGAGAGGCTGCTTGGCTGGCTAGTGGGGCCAGGGAAGGGCATTCTGAGGAGCTGACTACTGGGCTGAGACCTGAGTACTAATGAAGAGGCAGCCAAGCTCTAGGCAGGGAGAACAGCAGTTGCGAAGGCCCTGAAGCAGGAATGAGCTTGGCATGTGCAAAGGACAAAAAGAAGATCACGTGGCCGGAGCTGGGCGGGGAAAGGGAAGATGGGGACACAGGAGAGGAAAGAGGTATGCAGGACCAGGTCATAAAGGTTTGTGTGGGTCTTAATAAGTAGTTGGAATTATTTTCTGCTTCTTTAGCTGTCTCTTGGAAGAGTGGTGTGATCTAGTGTTGATGGTGTTCTAAGTTGGCTGGCGTGATCTGGTGTTGGAGTGACTGCAGAGTCAGGGGATGGATGGTGGTACCACATTCTGAGATGGGATTTGGGGACAGAAGTGTAAGTTTGAGTTGTCTCTGAGCCTCATGGAGATGTCAGTTTCCTTTGTCAGTGACTGTCCTGGAGGTGGAAGTCTTTGCCACCATCAGAGGAAGGGGTAGACCTATGAGAGCTTCAGAGATGAGCGTGTTGACCGAGAAGAGGAGCAGTCTGAACATTGAGCCCCGGGATGCTAGAGGTTGGGTTGAGGAGGAAAGCCCACTCCCAGGTTGGCTGAGAGTGAGTGGCCTGAGGTAAAAGGAAAACAGATCTTGTGTTGTGGAAGCCTTCCAAGGAGGAGCAGTCAGCTATGCCAAAACGAGGCGAAGTACATGAAGACAGATCATTGGCAATGGCTTGGACAAGGGGGAGTAGTTGGGGACCTTGACTAGAGCCACTGTGTGCTCTGGGTGGGGGTGGGGGATGGAAACCCAGCAGGAGTTGCCCGAGGAGCCCACGGGGAGTAAAGAAGTGAAATGGTGAATCTTGCCTATTCTTTCCAGGACTCTTGCTTGCCTTAAAGAGGAGCAGAAAAATTGGGCACTGGCTGGAGATGTTTGAGGGTTAAGAGAGAGAGATCTCATGGCATGTGTGTATTGCTGGTGGGGTTGATCCAGGGAGAGGCAGGCACTGATTCTGTGTAGGAGGGCCAGGGATATGACTGTGCATAGACGCTTTTAAAACCATTAAGCAAGCATAGTTTATTAGTGTCTGCCTGGGAGCAGATGGATAAGGAGGGACAGAATGAGTGGCCATGGTGCCACATTTTCCTTCTGCAGATTTGGCATTTCCTACTTTGTCTGGAAGTCTTTAAACAAGGCAGACATACTAAGACTTCTCAGCTTTTCAGCCTTGATTTTATAGCATTATCTCCTGGTGATTTATGTCAATGTGTTTGGGGGTTTTCTGTCCTAGAAAAATAAGGTGGGATTCGACACCATGACCTGTCACCCCAAGTCTTTTTCTGTGCTCAGAGAACCTTTTACCAACAACCTTGTCATTGTCCCCAAAATGGGGCATTGCTGGACATTTGATGTGGCTCCTGTGGGTCCCTCCTAATGTGAGAACTGTTCCCCATCCTTGTGATGTGTGGCTTCTCAGACTGGCATTGCTGCCTGTGTGAAGGAGAGCCCTCTGGTCTCACCCTGCATTCCCAGCCCCCATACCCAGCGAGGTGTCACCTGGGCTAGGCAGGCAGCCTGACACTCTGGACACTTGTACACCCAGCTGTCTCCCACGGGTGTGCTCGCTTGGCTTTGTGCTTCAACCTTTGACTCTCGTCTTGATTTTTGCAGCTGGAGGAAAACTCTGCCAACTGCTGCTGTGGCAGAGGGCCCTAGTGATCTCCGTGTCTTCAGAGGCTTTTCTGGACAGATTCTTTGCTCTTGGGGAGCTCTAGTAACTTGCCCAGTAACACAGTCACAGCACCAAATTCCAGTATCAGAGTTCATGAATCCAGCATGGTAGAAAGCCTGCTTGGTGGTTGAAGGGCGCTGCATTCTTATCTGGGTTTTGCAGAATTGGCAATGTGTGAATCGAGAGTTAATCATTTTTCAGTTAGTGTTCACTGGGGCAGAACAGGAAGGAACAAACAGAACAGTGAGAAAGATGAGGCATGAGGGAGGGGGAGGCTGCTGGACCCTCCCTGCCGCGTTCCTGGCGGTGATTAGCAGTCTTCGTGTGCGCAGGAGCTGCAGTGTGGAGGGAGACCCGAGAGCTGGGGTACACAGCTCCCCTGGGAAGCTCATGGTGTGGCAGGAGGTTGCTGGCTGGCTGTGGGCCCCGAGGTGCCAGTCTGGACTTTCTCCTGAACTAAGCGACCTTGATAAGCCTCGATGTTTTCCTCGTGGAATATTGGTCTCAGCTGCCTGTTGTCTGCCTCACAAGGTTGCTGAAAATGTATAATGTGGTATGCCAAGCCCTTATCTCTTCAGAGTTTTCTTAAATGGAGAAAATACAAAAATAGAATCATATAATGAATTCCATGTTCCCATCATCTGGCTTTAAAAATTCCCACTCATAGCCCATCTTGTTTCATTTGCATCCCACCTCCCCACCCTCTGGATTGTTTTGAAAGAAAGCCTAGATAGACCACTTCACATGAAGAGTTTCTGTACTTATTTTGTTAGATGCATTTACAGTGAGCAGTGGCACAGGGGCATTGCCCCGGCTCATGTGGACACTGGGCTCAGCAGGCGAGTTTGAATGTGCAGGAGGTTACCTGTGTTTCTGTGACCAATTCTAGGTGCTGGGACAAACACAAGATTTTATTTAGCAGCATCCCCCCTCCTTTAGAATTATTTTCACGGTAACATTCTTTACAGATAAATACCTGTCGCCCTCTTAACAGTTTTTAAAGCTCTCTTTCTGACTTCAGGGCTGAGATTTCCCAGGGATCATTAGTACCTCCTTGGAGTGAGAAGCGTGGATGCCACTGATGTTGGCGGCTCTGTTCTGAACCTCATGGTTTACAGCGTGCGAATGGAACTGTGGTTTATGAGGTTCTTGTCACAGGGATCTTAGGGAAAAAAATTCTTCCAGGCGACATAGCATTTTGAGACCTGTTTTTGGTACAAAATCTCACTTTGACTTTAGGGAAATGCAAATCACAACCACAATGAGATACCACTTCACACCCATGAGGGTGGCTATTAAAAAAATAAACGGAAAATAAATATTGGTGACGATGTGGAGAAATTGGAACCCTTGCGCACTGTTGGTGAGAATGTGCAGTCACCGTGGAAAACAGTGTGGTGGTTCCTCAGAAAGTTAAAAATAGGATTACCTTGTGATCCAACAATTCTACTTCTGGGTATATAACCAAAAGAATTGAAAACAGAATCTCGAAGAGATATTTGTACACCCACGTTCATAGCAGCATTAGTCACAATAGCCACAAGATGGAAACAGCCCAAGTGTCCGCTGGTGATAGAATGGGTGACAAAATGTGGTATGCAAATGCAGTTGAGTATCATTGAGCCTTAGAAAGGAGGGCAGTTCTGACACGTGCTACAACATGGAGGAACCTTGAGGACTTGTGCTAAGTGAAATAAGCCAGATGCAAAAAGATAAGTACTGTGCGATTCCACTTATACGAGGTACCTAGAGCAGTCAGAATCAGAGACAGAAAGTAGAATGTTGGCTGCCACAGGCTGGGGAAGAGGCGAATGGGGAGTTTATTGTTTAATGGGTTCAGAGTTTCAGTTTTGCAGGTTGCAAAGAGTTCTGTGGGTAGATGGTGCTAGTGGTTGCACAACACAGTGAATGTGCTTAATGCCAATGAACTGTGCACTTTAAAAGTGGTTAAAATAAGTTTTATGTTTATTTTATTTTATGTATGTTTTACCACAATTACAATTTTTAAAGAAATCTCACTTTGACTTGCAGAGGAAGGGAAGCTGGGAGAGGCCGATGCCGGAGGAGCCCTGTGCGCGGCCCTTTGTCTTTGTTTATCCATGCCCCACCTGTTTTCACAAAGATTTGAGCTTTCCTGGTTTTGCTGAGTGAATCCTTTATAGGGATGATTCACATGATATCTGCAACTCCAGGGTTGCTTTCTACCACAAGCATTGACTTTAATCTGCAAAGGTTGGATGAAACCCTTGCTTGGATCCATTTCCAAGATGGATTAAAAGAGAGGAACTTAGACCCCTTCTAAGAGAAGAGTAGGCCTTTGTTTCACAGAAAGAAGAGTCCCTTGCTTGTCTTTAGTAAAAAAAAAAATTTTATAGCCATGTTGTGCCATTGGCTTTCTCAGTGACTCAGGTAGGTCTGAGCCATGGCTTCCCTCCTTATAAAATTTGTGAATTCGCCTCTGCACTTATTGCGTAGCTTGTTTCTGAGTGAGATGAGAGCCACGGACATTTGTGCTCTGTGACCAGCATGGCTTGATGCCCCTTCAGAGTAACAGATGGTTCAAATTAGGAAACTTCTGAGAGTGAGAGAGAGGTTCTTAAAAATTTTACCAGAACAACAGGTGTACCAAGGCCTGCCCTGGGCAAACCAAGGCAAGTCCGAGGTAGAAGGATCAGCTCTCTTCCTCTACCCTTGTGTATGGCATCTTTGCAGGCAGAGTCTTATTCTCTCCATTAGACATTTATTATGCTCCTCTTTGTGGAGGACTTGCCACCTTCCAGGGTGGTCTGTTGATCCTGAGTTCTTCTGACTGATGGAAGATTGTGCTCATCTGAGCCGAACTTGGTGCCTGTGATTTCAGACCCCAACGCCTGGTTCCCAGGTCTGAATGCAAATGGTTTCCCTGCTTCCATCTCTTGGTAATTAACGCAGGCAAAGGGGGAAAATCCCAAGTTTTAGTAATATATATAGGATATTTTTGTTTTCACTGCTAAGAAGATTTGGTCCTTTTTTATCTTCAAGTATTTAGTATTTGCATGGAAATTCAAGAAGGCTAAACAAGACATCTCAGCTTTACTGCATTCCCTCTTCTGTGCCCCAGTCTGCTGTCTGCACACGCATAGTTTCATGTCCTTGTGAGCAGCATCCTCGAAGTCTTGAGGGCTGCATTTTCACATTAGCATCTCCTACTCTAGAACATTCTAGGTTACAACATTATCTTCCTGGTTGCATTTTTAGAAATTCCCATATTGGACATTTAGATTGTTTCTAATTTTTTACTATCCTAGCTAGATAAGGATGCAGTGATTGGTTTGTGTAATATAGATTCTTCCCTTTGGGGAAGGGAGGGAAATGATTTGCTGGAAAATATTCCCAGGAGTGAGATTAAATGGGTCAGAAGGTGGTACATTGTTTTGACCTGCTTGACATACTTATATAGTGAAAATTACTTCTCCAGAAGGACTGCCCCAATTCATAGGAAATGGACCACCTTATCTTTTGGCACAGGGGTATGTGTGTGTGTGTGTGTCTGTCTCCTTGGATGATAAGTAGTCACATGGCACAGCCTACTGGAGTGATCCGTCTTCTGTGTGGGAGTGCCTTGCTCCCATCTTGTTTGTACTTTTTTTTCTTTTCAGAAATTCTTTATAAAAAATCACTGCTATTGAGGTATAATTTAGATAGAATAACATTTAACCATTTTAAGTGTACAGTTTGATGACAGTTGAATAAGCCACACAACCACCGTCATCACGAGGATACGAAACATTGCTACAAACACTTTCCTTGTGCCCCTCTGCCCACACCCTGCCCCTCTCCCCCAGGTGACCACTGATCTGCCTCCTGTCTCCATAAATTAGATTTGACTCTTTTGTGTCCGCCTTCTTCTAATTAGGTGATGTTTCTCTGTTGTTTTCGTGTTTTTAATTTCATTGATTTCTTTTTCTTTTAAAATTATTTTTTTATCTTTCAAATTATAAAATACGTATAACAGTTTATTGTTATAACCATTGTAACCATTTTCATTGGCATTAAGTACATTCACATCACATGGATTGCTGCTCTTATTTTTATTGTTTCTTCCCTTCTGCTTACTTTGGGATTATTTTGCTTTTTTCCTCCCAGCTGTCTAATGTGGAAGATTAGATAACTGATTTTTAGACTTTTCTTTTTTTTCCGGTATAAGCATTTGAAGCTATACATTTTGTGCATCCCACACATTTTGATATGTTTTCTCTTCATTTTGTTAAAATACTTTGTATATGCATGCCCTGTTTGCGGTGTATCACCCCCAGCCTCCGAGCTGTCTCCAAGAGTTTCTCCTTTTTACCAGATTTCAGATCTTCTTATATATGCTGGTGTGGTTTTCTTTGTGTTTATTTTGTTTGGGGTTCATTGAGCTTTTGGGATTTGTGGGTTTATAGTTTACATCAAATTTGGGAATATTTTGACCATTATTTTTTCACATTGCATACACAAATGAAGTGAAAACATATCAAAATGTGTGGGATGCAGAACATGTATAGCTTCAAATACTTCTTTACTAGGAAAAAAGAAAGATCTAAAAATCAGAGACCTAATTTTTTACTTTAAGGAGCTAGAAAAGAGGCAAAATAATGCCAAAGTAAGTAGAAGGGAAGAAATAAAAATAAGAGCAACAGTCAATGTGAGTATGAATGTATTCATTCCTTTTTCCCTGGGACAGTGGTTGTCCTACAGGTCACTAAGGCTCCGTTCAGTTTTTGTTTTTGTTATTTTTCCCCCTCTCTTTTAGTTTGGACAGTTTCTGTTACTTTGTCTTCAAGTTTACTGATCTTTTCTTCTGTAGTGTCTAATTGGCTATTAAACCCATCCAGTGACTTCATTTCTAATGTTGTTTCTATTTCTTGTAATTACATTTGAGTCTTTTTTATGTCTTCTATTTCTCTCCTCATCATGTTTATGTTTTCCTTTAAATCCTTGAACATATTTATAATATCTGTTTTAAATTCTTTCTTTGCAATTTTATCTTCTCTGTCATTTCTGTGTTGTCTTCTGTTTACTGAGTTTTGTAGGTCATGTTTTTTTCCTTCTTGCCTACCTCGTAACTTTTGATTGGATGCTAGATATAGTTTTTTCACCTAAATATTCTTCCCTGACAGTATGAAGTCTTTTGTGTCGGACATCTTTTGTTAAATGTCATGTGTGAGATTCATTCGTGCTGTTGTGTGTAGCTGTAGATCATTCATTCTTGTTGTGTTATAGTCCACTGTGGGAATATATGATTTGTGTTATTTACAGTTTTAGGCTAGTAAGACCTGTTATAGTAATACAAAAACATACCAGTGTTGGAGAGCTGGGTATACGGGTATCCCAGGGTTCGTGTGGCTGAGCTAAAGGAAATCCTGTCTTTCGTCTCTAGGTCCAGATGGTTTTAGTGTGATAGTTAAGTGCTGGGCTTGGCAGACTGTGGGTTGCAGGCCAAACCTGGCCTTCCGCCTGTTTTTGTACATACAATTTTGTTGGAACACAGCCACGCCCATTCATTTACGTGTTATCTATGGCTGCTTTCCCATTATAACAGCACAGTTGAGTAATTGCATCAGAGATCATCCAGCACACACAGCTGAATATTTACTATTTGGCCCTTTACAGAAATGCTGACTGCTGGCTCAGTTATCTTGGTTTTCTACCCACTGTTAATCACTGTGAACTGTGCCAGTAGTGGTTGAGACTAGGGTTGGGTGAGACTGGGGTGAGGGCTTTCCCTGTCACCTCCCTTGGATGACTCTGCCCCCTCCGCCTTCCTTCCTTTCCAAGGCCTTGACACAGTCAGAGTCTTGGGCGGAGCAGAGCTTGGTGGGGGTAGGCGCCCTGTTATCAGGCGACAGAGACAGCTGTGGGAGCAGCCCTTGGAGCCCTCTGTGCAGCCCTTGCCCCGCTCTGGGGCCCTCACATGGGTTTGCTGGCTCTGCTGCTTTTTTTCAGCACCACCCTTCCGGCAGGAGGAAAAGCTGGGGTGTGATAGCTGTGTGACCCCACACAAGGCATCTCCTGCCCAGGGCCCTGCTTCTCTCTGTCATGAGGAAGTTGGGCTCCAGCATCCCTTCTGGCTCCCAGACCTGCCAAACACCCGCTAAGAAGTGGCTTGCTTCAGACTTTTTAAATGTGGGACTGTTTTGAAAGGGGCGTTCCTGCTCTTTTTAGGGCTCACACTGGTCCCAGTCTTGAGGGGCAACCTAAGCCTGACTAATACCCCACAACTCTTTCCGCAGCCCACTGGGCTCTTGGGGTCGGGCTGGGTCTAGCTAGGGTCTGTGCCCTTGGGAGTCCTTTCTGGCCTCAAGTTCAGCTGAATCACTGGCATTTCCAGTTGCCACCAGTATCTCTGGTGCTCTCTGAGTGAGCGCCCCCAGGCCTGGATGTGAGATTTCCTATTCTGGAGAGTGCCAGTGCCCAGGACTCACACAGGAAGGCAAAGCTCAGCCAGCAAGAGATGCCTGGGCCCTTGGAGTTCATT
Source organism: Avahi laniger (assembly GCA_963575035.1). Taxonomy (NCBI): domain Eukaryota; kingdom Metazoa; phylum Chordata; class Mammalia; order Primates; family Indriidae; genus Avahi; species Avahi laniger. The sequence goes on from CAUYSK010127087.1 coordinate 22,144, forward strand.
GGTCTTCAGCTGCTTATGGTCCAGCTCTGCCAACTAAAGCCCAAGAGGGGGGAGGCGTGCTGGAGGCCACTGGGGGAGTCAGGAACAGAGCTGAGACTTGGTCCTAGTTTGCTCCCTGCAGTTTTCTTTCCGTCATTCTTTCCTACCTCACCTGGGGAGCCTTTCAGAAGGCCTCATTCCTGTTGTCTCCAGAAGCCCAGTGAAACAGGTACCTGGAAAGGAGAACCTTGGCATGTGACAGAGACGCTCCTGGGAGTTACTGGGGGCACAGAACAGAGCACCAGCGTCAGGAGGAGGAGGCACAAATTGTCTTCAGCACAGCAGGCACCTGTGGTGTCTCCTTGACGGCCTCTGCTCTACCTGCACTGCAGGAGGGCAGGGCGCCCTTGGGACTTGGCCCTGTGCCCCGGGGTAACCAGGTCACACGGGCTCTTCCTTCAGTCCTTAAAACCTTCCCGTGACCTAGGAAGGGTTCCCTCTGTTTTGTAGAGGAGAACATAGGCTCAGAGAAGGTCCTGTCACTAGAAAGTTGCAGAGTGAAGACTGAATCCAGGACCGGCTAACCTGTGCTGTGTGTTCAGCACTGCTCTAGACGGCCTCTTGTCTCAGTGGCTTACTCTTGGGTTTCCTTCTGGTCATCTCTGAGGCTCACATAGGAAGCCCAGGGCAAGGGGTGCTGCGAGCCTGAGTCAGCAAGGGGATTGTGCAAGAGCCAGAGACCAGCAGGGCAGAGCCTGAGAGTGTTGCCTCGCTGCTGGTGGTTCGCCTTGAGCTTGCTGAGGAAAGGCCTGCAAGAGTTGCCCAAGTGCTTTTCTACATGCTTAAATGAAATCTTGCAAGGGGCCAAGGCTATTGCAATACAGGTGAGAAGCACTTGTGACCTGCCTGGAGTTGGAACTCTCTCCTCCAGTCTAGCAGGGCCGGGCCAGGTGTCTGCATGTCCTCTCTGACTTGATGGTGCTTGGGTAACATGCCACAGGCTTGCTCATGTGAGTGGGTCTCTTGTGGCTTCTAAGACTCTGGCCAGCCCAGCCCAGAGTGCCCTAAGACAACCTCTTGCCTTCTTTCATAGGGGCATTTGTCTAAGGTGGAAAGGTCAATACTGAATCTTTGCAATGACACCTGCTCCCTTGTCTACCCACCCTGGTTGGGACACAGAGTGGCTTTACCACCTGACACTGGATCATTGGCTTTGGAGTTGTACAGCCCAGAAGCCCCTCTGTGGACCTCCTGCACCCAGGGCCCCTTTGTGGATGGTCCTGTGTGGCTGTCCCTATATGGACAGGATGGCTGAGGCGACTGCCCTGTGGGTGGTGAGATGGTGTGTGTCAGGGTCTAAGACACCAAGTTTGGTTCTTAAATGTGCCACCAGCAAGCTGTGTGACCTTGGGTAAGATGACCAAACTGCTCTGCTCCAGGGCTTTCTCATCTGAAAAAATGAGGGTAACGGGACCAGTGTTATGGGATGTGGAAGGGTCTCTTTAGGTGCAATAAGTGTTAACCATAGCGTGCACACTCAGGAAAGGGTGGGGCTACTTGCCATGAGGGCCACAGCAGGGTACGTGCCTGCTGGTCCAAGCAGAAAGAGGGCTGGCCTCCCCTTGGGCTTGGCTGGAGTTGGGCCCCATTTTTCAGTAGGGGATTCAATTAGATCATAGAAGAGGGACAAAGAAAGTCACTGAGGCTGGAGGGCACCCAGCCAAACCCTCACTCCCAGATGGTTGGCAACAGGGAGAATGGCCTGGCCTGGCTGGGCCCCACAGACCATCTGCTCCAAAGTTCCATGAAGGGCTCCATTAGCACCCTGGCTCATTGGTGGGGCTGTTACATGAGCAGCCAGGCAGGTCACTTCCCCTGTCTGGTCCTCCCTCAGTCTCTTTGTGTCTAAAACCATTGTTGGTCCCCGGAGTTCCTGCCCTAGGCCAGTGTTCATTGAACCCATGATCTGACATGTGACCCCCAAGTTCCTGTCTTTCCGGTGTGAGTTAACTTTAGTTCTTCCTTTAGAACAGAAAGGAAAAAAACACGGGCCCTTATTCTTAGAGCTGAGAGGAGAATTGCACTGCAGTGGCAGGGAGCTGGCTTCTCAGGCTAACCGTGATTCAGCCAGGGGAGTCCTAGGGGCCTTGGGAAGAAATAGCTACAGGTGGCAAGAGAGGGCACAGGTCGGTGTGTCTGTGAGCCATGAGCAGAGCAGCACCAGGGGCCTTTCGTTTGGGGTAGGGGGTGGTCGTTAGAGACACACAGACAAGCACACCTACCTCTGCACAGGCACTGTGCTCCTGAGGCAGGTGAACGTGAACTTCTCTCATGAGGAGTAGATGATCTTTTTTAAGTACTTGTGCTCTGAATTTTTTGGCCAAGCAAATTTCCTTTTGTGAAACCAGTCACCTCTTGCCGCGGTATCTGTTTAGTCACCTAGGGGAAAAATTACAACAGCACCTCAGGTGGATTCACTGAGCCCTATAAATAAAGGTGGAGCCGAGGCTGGTTTTAACGTGGGAAAAGATAGAAGATGGGGCGAGAGAGGGTGGAGTGCGAGTTGCCATGGGGAGGAGAGAAGAGAGCTCCGTGCGGTGGTTTGGCTGCGTGTTTTTAAGGCAGGCTTTTCTCACGTGTCCCACATGGCTCCAGGGGATGGGTGGACTGCTGTGGAAATGGCCAGGCAGGGGCTGGGATGTCCGGGAACACGGCATGGGGCACAGGCTGGCTAACTACAGGCCCCATTCTGCTCTGGTCCCAGTTTAGGGCTGGCTTGGGCCTCCTCTGCCCTGAAGGCCTTTGGACTGTGCCGGGAGGAGAGCTGGAGGGGCCCAGGCAAGCCCTGGTCTTGGTCCCTCGTGGGTCACTCGCTTGCGCCCGCTCTGCCCCTACTGCGTGCCGCGTCCTCCTCCAAGTTGCTGGGGTACGAGTGAACGAAACAGATGACGTCTCTGCCCTAGGAGGGCTTACTCGGGAGACGCAGTGGACAAACAGCCTGTGCGGTCGTGAAGAAAATCAGCAGGAGGCGGTCGGGTGGGGGGCAAGGAGCAGTCCCACCCAGGATGGCGAGGGGAGGCATCTCCGAGGAGGTGAAATTTGAAGAGAGCCGACTGAGGTGAGGGAGGAAGTCAGGAACCTATATGGGGGAAGAACATTCTAGGCTGGAAGCAGTGTCAAGGCTCTGAGGAATAGTAAGAACGCCGGTGGCCCAGGGAGCTGGGCTGGGCAGGGCTGGGCAGGAGGACATGGGAGATGCGGGCGGACGCTGGTGGGCCGCAGGCAGTGCGAATTTTATTCTCGGTGTGAAGGGAAGTCACTTGCGGGGTTTGAAGAGGGGAGTCCTCTGATCTGTGGTTTTCAAGGGTCCGGGCCTGAGCAGGCGGAGTGGGGACAGGTGGGAGCAGAGGGTCGGGAACACTGGCCACGCACACTGTGGATTGTGAAGATAGAACCCCTGGAAGGTCCTGGCAGGTTGCGTGTGCGCAAAAGGCAAAGAGGCATCAAGCCTGGGGCTGGGTTTTCTCTCTCACACACACACAAGTGGGTGCACATGGTGCCGGGTGGTGGGGAGCTGGGTCGGGGGCTGGGAGACCAAGGCTCCATTCCCCGCACGTTAAGATGGAAATACTTGTAGCTGTGTGAGGTGGACAAGTGAAGGAGGCATTAGGGTGTTTGGCTTGAGGGATTGGCCAGGGCTGGAGATTTGGATCTGAGAGCCAGCAGTGTATAGATGGTGTTTAAAGCCTGTGGTTATGAGGTCCCCTGGAGGGCTCAGGGGAGGACGAAGGGGCAAGGACTGCAGGGTGAGCGCCACTGGCCTTTCTTTAGAGGGTCTGGAGGAGGAGGCGGCAGTGTGTCTGTGAGTGGTTGGGGGAGGAGGGCGTGAGCAGCTGTGTTGGATGAGGTCAGATAAGACGAGAAAAAGATTTGGTCTCCAGCTTTGGCACCAGGGAAGCAAGTCACTGGGCCCTTGAGGAGTGGTAGGCATGGGGCCGACAGGACACGGTGGGCAGTAGCCATCGCCTTCGGGCTCGCTCCCGGTGCCAGCGTGGGACACCTGGGAGGGAAAGGAAGCGGCCGAGCCCTCCATCAAGAAAGAACACCAGCCAGTTAATTCAGAGGGGGGACTGAGGAGCGGGACTTCCTCAAGGATGAGCCCGCTGGAGCGTGCACTGTGCTTTGCTGTGGGCTCAGTGCTGTATCCAGTGCTGGAGACCGGGCCTGGCACTCGGGGCCTACCCTGCGAGTATCAGTTGAACGAATGAGTGAGGAGTGAATGAAAACCGAACTGAGACTTGGGATCCGCCCTTCTCCCTGCTGCCTGGCATTTTGGTCTTGGCCCTGCTTTGTTCTGTTTTATAAAATGTAGGGATCAGTCCTGGCAGAGCTTTTTCACTTGAGGTTCACAGACCACTGTGGGAACCAGCAACGGAAGGCTGTGAGCCTTCTGAGATTCCATACAAAATATTGGGCATGTGTGCGTTTTCTGAAAGTGATGTGCTCCCAAAGAATTTGAGACCTCTCGGGGCTTTCTGTAAGGGGCCTGTTCTTCCAACTTCGGCCCCCTAGGGCTAGTATTGGAAAAAAATGGGCAGAAATGGCTTAAGGCTGGAGAATACCCTGGCAGGTTGAGAGCCACAGAGAAGCCTAGCCCTGTTACTTCTGGGGAGATGCTGATAAATGGCAGCGAAATGCCAGCGTGGTGTAAAGCAGCTAAACAGAAAAATAGGAGGCAGCTTTGTTTGCAGAGATCATTGTTTTGTTTTATAGGGAAAAATCTTCCCTGGTCTAGGAACCTGTGTGTGTATTTGGGTGGGCCCCTTTCTGTTGTAGAGCACATGGGACAGCTAGCCCCGGTGGGTTCCTGGAGGTGGGAGGTCGGGGTTGGGGGTGCTTCTGCTTCTATTCTGGGGTGCAGAAGTGCAGCCCTGTATTAACTCAATAGCTAATAACCCAGCGTTTACGGAGCACACGAGGGCCCTGTGCTGCGTATAGGTACTGTGGGGAAGAGGGTCAGCCCTTGCCAGTGAAAGGCCTGGGTAGCTGCTTGCCTGCGCTTGGAGTCTGTCTCCAGGGCAGGAGGCCTGGGGCGGGTGGCAGAGTTGGTGCTGGACTCTGCTCCCCCTATCCCCTCACCCCAGGGTGGTGCCTGGTCCTGTGCAGAGCCTCACCCTGCGCTGGGAGGCTCTGAAGGCTCCTGCGGCAGCCCTCACAAGGGGAGAAGCCTTTCTACACACCAGATCGTGCACTGAAATGAGTTGGGGGCTGCATAATGGTGATGGGCCAGGGCACAGCCTGATGTCTGTGACTCTGGAGGGGCCATCTGGGGTTGAAGGAGTTGGTCCAGACATTGGGGAAGTCGGGAGCAGGTTATCTGCAGAGCCTCAGTGTCCCCCTGTTCTGGGGTGGGAAGCCCTGTAGGAGCCAAGGGGCCACCTTGGACATGAGCCAGGAGCATCCCCCGGCTAGCAGTGTGGACTTTGCTCTGTGAAGCATGTTCACAGTGCAGGTTTCTGACCTAATTTTCTCTCTTTTCCCTGCCCCTGCTTAGTTGGCTGGAGTTGTCTTCCTCGGAGTCGGGCTGTGGGCATGGAGCGAAAAGGTAGGTGTTACTGTCACTAGCACTCTGAGCATCAGGCAGCCAAAACCAGATTCATTCAGCTTAAAATGTTCCTCTCCTCCAATCTGTTCCCTGACAACGAGCATTTCTTGTGCAGTGTGGAGGTTTATAGTCCTTACTCTTCACAGAACCTGCTCCCTGTTGTAGGGCCATTGGGTTTGAGCCCTGTGGTTGTGGAGAGCCTTCTCCTCTGTTCCCAGATGACCCCAGTTGCCCCAAGCTTGTCTGCAGCTGTGCCCAGCACAGGCTTGGGGCTAACTTCCTGATCCCCCCTCTGTGCCTCTGGGAGCAGGTCCCTGGACGCAGTTGCAGTTTATCCCTGAAGCTCTCGTCTTGGCCCACAGAAAGAACCCCTGAGAGCAGGAAGGAAGGCTGTGTGCCTCCTGGGTGCCTAGTGGGGCAGGGGCAGGTCCTTAAGCACCTGTGGAGGGGGCTATGAGGAGGGGCGACTAGGCTTTTATGACCTGGAAGGACTAGGGGCAGTTGCACTGTGGAGGCCCTGAGGGTTGAAAAGGGCCCTCACTACAGGGCCAGGGAGGGAGGAGGAGGAGGGGCGGGGAGGGAAGGGAAGGAACAAAGTGGAGTACGCTGGGTGGAAACAGTGGGAACCAAAGCTTTCTCTAGAGCAGCAGTCCCCAGCCTTTTTGGCACCAGGGACTGGTTTCATGGAAGACCATTTTCCACGGATGGGGGTAGGGTGGGGTGGGGTGGGGCGGGACAGGGGTGCAGAGCTCAGGTGATGATGCAAGCGATGAGCTATAAATACGGATGAAGCTTTGCTGGCTCACCCCCGCCCCCAAGTTTCATGGAAGACAATTTTTCCGTGGAGGAGGAAGGGTGAGGGGGGCAGGGGGGGTGCAGAGCTCTGCAACCTTTGGGGGTGTGGGGAGCGCCTCTCTAGAGCCTTAGTCCCCGGGCCCTCTTCTTTTGGTGGAACCTCTGTAGGCTTTCCCACCATGGCCTTAGGAACTGGATGTGGCCCACCTTCAAGGCTGGGTAGCTTCAAGGAGGCCTCTGAACCCTTAAAGGGCAAGAGCTGGAGTGCAATGTCCCTTTGCCCCAGTGACCCAGAAGCAGGTGCAATCCATGGCTCACAGCGCCACCGTGTGGCCTCCTCTAGGACTGCAGCAACCTGACTGGGCAAAACCCTGAGTGTGGGACTGGCTACTCCTTTTGCATCTGTCAACCTTAAAATAATCATAAAGGTCAGAATCTAGTTTAAAGAGAGTTTATTCAAGTGTACAGATTGAGGATGGCAACCCAGGAAGCACAGATTACAAAGAATGGAAGTCAGTGTTCCAAAGCGTAGCGGTTAGGACTGTTTACAAAGCTCAGGGAAGCTTTGTAATGATTTCAGCATCTTTCCATGTGAGACTTAATGCACAGTTACAATGATATGATTAGTCGAGGTAGTCTTTTTCTTTCAGGAAAGGTGTATCTAACATTCCACGCTGAAGATGTAACTGTCAGGGGGTCGCAGATGCCATCTGGCCTGCATTTGATACGGGACAGTAAAGGAAACAGTTAACCTATAAAAGAGATCAGTTATAGGTTGGAAGACGGTGGTCTGCTCTCTCCTGGTCATTTACAGAACAAGAGCAATTAAAAAGAGAAACTATAATCAAAGAAACAGAGTTGTAAACATTCTGTGGGACTCAGTCCCCAGGGCTTAACTTCCTCCTTGGCATTTTACAAATCCTGTAGAACTACTCTATTGTGGTTTCCACTGTCTACATGTGACTATTTGTATTTATATTTAAATTAATTAAAATGAAATACAAACCAAAATCCAGTCCTTCAGTGTTAGTAGCTACATTTTGAGGGCCTTGGCCAGTGGCTGCCATTTCGGACAGTGCAGGTACAGAACACCCCCTTCATCAATCCACATTCTGTGCCAGTGCACCCTTGGTGGGTGTGTTTTCCACAGGAGTGTTCATATCGAGTCTGTTTTTGTCTCACGATAGTGGGATTCTCCATTAATTGAGTGCCAAGTTGGGGAACTGACAAAGTCAGCCACCCAGGCCTAGTCCAGCACCCTGCAGGCTGCAGGAGAAGCCTGGCGCCTGCCCAGGAAGAGCTCACAGCCTCGGCGGAGACCAGGAGCACTTCCGTGCAGGCCCCTGGGGGCTGAGGTGGGCAGGGATCTGCTGGCCAGAGGGGCCTCTAACAGGGTGGGCAGGGTCCTCACTGTGGCCTGGCTTTTAATGAGATGACTGAGCCTCTGAAGGCAGGTCCCTGTCCTCAGTTGAGACGCAGCCCAGTCCCCCAGGGCAGCACCCTTGACTCCCCTCCCAGGCCAGTGCTGCCCTGTTTTCTCTGCCTCTTTCAGGGTGTGCTGTCCGACCTCACCAAAGTGACCCGGCTGCATGGAATCGACCCCGTGGTGCTGGTCCTGATGGTGGGCGTGGTGATGTTCACGCTGGGCTTCGCCGGCTGCGTGGGGGCCCTGCGGGAGAACATCTGCTTGCTCAAGTTTGTGAGTGGCCACAGAGACAGTGGGACGGATGGGGCTGGGGGTGTGGGCTCTGCTGGGGCGGGGGTTATATGTTACGTGATCCAAGTGGGTAGTAGCTCTTAGAAGCCTGCCCCGGGTCCCAGCAGTGGAAGCAGGAGGCAGCCCTTTGTGTCCTTCTGTGCCCTGAATGGTAAGATTTCAGGAAAAATCGAGATGAGCTGACTCCTCAGCCAGGAGAAGTTGGGCGCCTCTGGTTTTCAGTCCCTGATGGGACAAGTCCACTGCTCCTAGGCCAGCAGTACTCCCTCCTCCTTTGCCTTTTATTCTCCCTCAGAAGTTCTAGGGGAATTGTTTGTTTGCTCCTCACCTTTGCCCTTCCTGGCTAAGATCAAAAGATGTTGCCAGTAACATTAAGAAATCATTTCCCTCCTCTGGGGGGTGTGAATCTGTTGGGTGTGCAGTGCAGAATCCTTAATTTCCTGGCAGACCTGCGAGTTACTAAGAGTTTAGTTTTATATTTAGGTACAAAATCATTTTTAAATGCATTCAGTTAAAATTTAAGTAGCACCTGTTGGGGAAGACACATTGTCTTTTTTTGCACTGTGTTATTTCTTAAATATATTAGACCAAGCTTTCTCTTTCCTGGACTTAATTTAAAAAGTAAGGCACATGGGTTTTTTTTCTAATTTTTTTCTCTTAAGAAATATTATGTTTAGAGTCTTGTTTCTGTGTGAACAGAGATTACATTCTGGAGGGCCGTGTGTGTGTGTGTGTGTGTGTGCGCGCGCGCGCGCGCGCGCGCGCGTGCATGCGTGTGCATGCATACGTGTGTTTTTCCTCAGTTCTACTTTGAAAGGCTCCCCCAAATTTGCCAGTTGTGGCAAAGCTGCTTAGTGTCCAGTATGGCCAACGGCAATGGCTGTGAGAACACAGGCTCTGTAGGCTGGGAGTCTGCTCTGATGGGAGGGGCGTGGACCCGTGGCTGCAGTGGGCTCTTGTAGAACCCCACCACTGTTTGTGGCTAGGGACAGCCACACTTCTGGAGAGGTCTTTATGCAGCTGGCAGTCACATACTTATGTGCAGAGTGGGTACGGATAACGCTGGCACCTCCAGAGTTGTAATGAGACCTGCCAAAGAACTCAGATGTTCTTCGTGAGCCGTATGACCTCAGGCAAGCCACCTACCTGAGTGAGCCTGTTTCCTTGTCCTTAAAGTGGGGGTAACGGGTTAGTTTTCTAGGCGCTTGGATGATGGTGTGTGCATGGGGAATGGTTCAGGTAGTATCTGGGTCTCTGTCCTAAAGGAGCTGACACCATGGGGGGGTAGGACAGCCATTCATTCACCTGATAGGGTTCCCTTCTTGTCCAGCGAGGGCTGCTTCATAGGAAATAACACATTGGCTTAGAGCTTTCTCATACTTTTTCATTCATTTGACTGTTACCAACAATGCAGTGACCTGGGTAGGGGTGAATATCCCCTTTTTACAAATGAGGTGAAGTTGCCCAGAGTCACCCAGCCAACATGGGATTCCTAGGGCCCCAACATGGGTCTCTTGGGTGCAGAGCTCTCTGTGGCAGGCAGTGGTTCTAGACCAGGTGGGGGTGTGCCTCTGGCTAGGCCAGGCTGATGGTGTGGTGACTCCCTCTCCCGTCCTTGTCCCTGTGCAGTTCTGTGGCGCCATCGTGCTCATCTTCTTTCTGGAGCTTGCTGTGGCCGTGCTGGCCTTCCTGTTTCAGGACTGGGTGAGGGACCGGTTCCGGGAGTTCTTCGAGAGCAACATCAGGTCCTACCGGGACGATATCGACCTGCAGAACCTCATCGACTCCCTTCAGAAAGCCGTAAGCAGTGCCTCCAGTGGGCTCCCTGCCAGAGCACAGGCCTTCCTACCAGTAATCTGTCTGTGTTGCCCCGGAGCAGAGGCCAGTGGAGGACAGGAACCCTCCCAACTCTGGGTTTTCTGCTTGCCGCTCGGCAGGCAGCACGGAGGTCACAGATGGGGCCACCTCTGCCTCTGGTTAGTTCAGCTCTGCCTGCTTGTGGCTGCCCAGCAGCCCGGGCTCTCTTGGGGTACCCTCCCCACATTGGGATCGTGCAGGCAAGTCCAGGTGACAGGGATGCAGCTGCACCTGTGGCCACCCTCGCCAGGTGCTCAGCTCTCCCCTCCGCCAGAAGGGGACCCAGATCTGTCCAGCCCTGCCCAGTAGCCACACTGGCTGCAGTCCTCCCTGGGACCTTGAGCATTGGGTCCCCAGGGTAGAACTCCTTCCCCCAGGCTCATGACTCACTGTCTGAGGCTATTCCTGTCTCTTTCCTCCCCCAGACCTTTTCCCCTTCCTGTTTGAGAAGGCAGAGCTGCCTGGAGGAAGCTTCCTCACAGGGAGAGGAATGTAACCTCCCTGGAATATGTCCCCAGGAGTTTGTCTGAGCAGTCCCAGCCAGTGGCCTGTACTCTGTCTGCCCACCCCCGCTGTGTGTGGCTACTCCTGGGGTGGGGCTTGGACCGCAGTCCTCGGCCCCCTGGGAAGAACTCACTCTAGGTCGGCCTTTGGGAGCCCCTTGTGATCTTTGTGCTGCCAGAAAGCCCAGCTTCCTCAAGAACTTTTCATATGGAACACTTTGGTTCCGAAAAGAAAATAAATTAGAAAGCATTAAAAATAACTATGACCACTTTCATCATTAACCCAAACTTGTTTACCCTTATTTCATGTACCATGGGATCTAGCAAAACCCATTTATGTGACCAAAGATCCTTCCTGTATTGCTATTACTGATTTATATTTGTCTGCGAAAGTCACCAAATCCTACCCATTTTCAGATGCCTCTCCCCTTTTTTTTCTGTTCGGTGCCATAATTCTTTTTTCGTTTTCACAAAGCCTTTGGCTTGCTGGTTTCTGCATGATAGCAGCTCTACCTTGCATTGTCTTAAAGACGTTGTAGTTTTCTCCATTGATTTCTTTTCCTTTTAAAAATACAATTTCCGAAGGCATTCAGTAAATTATAGGTATTTCTGGGGTAAAATATTAGATAATCGTTAAAGCAACTGGGAACAATGGGGGTCGGAGCGGGGAGATGGCATTCTTCTACCTTAGAAGTAAAGAAAGCGGGGTGCAGAAATCCCAGTCGCCATCGTTGTGATTACTGCCATAGCTGCAATAACCACGCCAGCCGCCAGGGCAAGCGCACAAAGATGGGATGTGCTCTTGGGTGAGGTTGCTGTGAACTTCATGATGATGCTTTCAGTGTGTTTGGCTCTTTTAAATTTTTCAGACAAACGAGGATTTTCTTTGCAGCTACACCAGATAACAGGAAAGGGAGAGCAGAGGCCCCAGGTGGGGGCCGAGCTTTGACTGCGTTACATGTATCCCAATCGTACCTCTTGGGAGTAGACGTTCCCCAGCTGCTTTTTGTAAAAAGGCAAAAAAAGGAACCAGGGCCAGCTTGAAAGTTTCTCAGGGGGAAAGACACACTGCCTATGAGGAGGTGTTCTCTGGGGGCCAGCTGAGGACCACACCAGAGGTGCAGGGGGCCTCAAAGGAGAGGAGAAGGCAGCTCAGGGCTGTGCAGGTGGGAGAGGAAGGGCAAACTCCTTGCTGAGCAAGGACTAGGGTGGGCATGCTGTGCCCTGTGCTGGGGCCAGGGGGCGCCCCTGGGTCAGCCTTGTGCTTTAGACAGAGGAGATGCCTTGGCCACTGTTTCCTCCTTTTTCTTTTTTTTAAATGTTTGCTTATTTTTACAGATGGGGGTCTTGCTATGTTGCCCAGGCTGGTTTCAAATACCCGGGTTCGAGCAATCTTCCTGCGTAGCTGGGATTATAGACGCATGCCACCACAACTGGCAACACTGCTTCCTTCTTGAAAGGCTGCCTGTGTTGCCAGCTCAGCATCTCTGTGCACGTGGGAGGTAGTGGGGCAGGCCTTGATTTCTCTGTGTGGCAGATGCAACACACTTACTTCGGTGTCACCCTGATGGTTCTGGCTTTTGTGCTTGCAGAACCAGTGCTGCGGGGCATTTGGCCCTGAAGACTGGGACCTCAACGTCTACTTTAACTGCAGCGGCGCCAGCTACAGCCGTGAGAAGTGTGGGGTGCCCTTCTCCTGCTGTGTGCCGGATCCCGCGGTGAGTTGACCTGCACTTGGGCGCTTGGAGCCTGTGTCCCTCCAGAAGCCCAGCAGTTCTGGAGATTCCTCCGGCACTCTGGGATCTTCTGTCTCATGCACACTCTGCCCTGAGGCTCTTGTAGTTGCATGGCCCATTCTGGCCCTACTTTCCTGGGCAAAGCAAGAGAAAAACAGTATTATCCCTACCTCGAGGGGCTCTCCTTGGGGTGCCTGGCCAAGATGCTATGCGTAAGTGAGGCCTGCTCAGCCCTCTTTGCTGTCCTTTCTCTGGAGAAAATGCCTGGTACTCAGAGGTTCACAGGGGCTGTGGAGTACATGTCACTATCTGGGGGACAGTGTCTCAGTAGTGGAGAATTATTTCCTGTTCTTTCTTCACCTGTTTTCACTCATAGTCCAAGACATATGTCCTTGGGTTCCAGAAGCTGGATTCTTGGGGTGGAGGAGCTCTGAACTTTGCCTGAGCTGAACGTGAGCAGATCTGGGCCCCTTGGAAGCTCTCTGTGCAGTTTATGCCTGGTATCGGGTCACAGGGCTCCAAGAAGGCAGGGCATTGCCCTGTCCCCGCCCGGAGAGGCTCAGATTTGCTAGAATTGCTCAGCTGGTGTCTGAGGTCTCCAGTGTGACTGTGAAATATTCCATTTTAGTAAGTGTTGCATTTAGCAAGTGTAACTTTTACCTCCTAGCAGAGAGACTGACGAACTATGGCCCAGGGGCCAAATCTGGCTGCCTGTGTTTCTATGACTTGTGAGCTAAGAATGCTTTCAGCTATTTTTAAAGAGTTGAAAATAAATCAAAAGAAGGATAATATTTTGTAACACATGAAAATTATATGAAATTGAAATTTCACTATCCATGAAGTTTTCTTGAAATACAGCCATGCTTATTCGTTACATACCATCAGTGTCTGCTCTCATGCTACCAAAGCAGTGTTGACTCTGTGTCTGAAATCTTTATTATCTAGCCCTTCACAGGAAAGGTCTGCCGACCCCGTCCTAGCCTGTGAGGTCAGCTGGTAGCGTAATTGAAGGATAATGGAATTTGCACAGGTGTTTGCTGGTGTTTGGTTGTGATTCTTCTAGAGCTTCTTACTGCCAGCTTCTTGAGAGACCAAAAGTGACTTAATTCTTCTGCTTTCCTTACAGCAAAAAGTTGTGAACACACAGTGTGGATATGACGTCAGGATTCAGGTGAGAACCATAATGTGTACAACTTTAAGAGTTCTTTAGGTTAACAGTTCTTTAGATTTTATTCCCCATGGTCCAACTTCCTGATTTAACACAAGTGCACATTGAAATGGGAAGACTAGGGGTGATTAAGCTCCAAGGTGCCACTTAAGCTGAACAGGGATACAGTTGCCACACCAGCTGCTTCCTGAGTTGGTGGTAAGACCCCAGGAGCAGCAGTGGGTGGTGATTTCAAGCCCTGTGAACTACGATTCCCAAACCCAGTTACTGCATTGAAGAGGTGGGATGGGGCTGGACATGGTGGCTCACTCCTGTAATCCTAGCATTTTTGGAGGCTGAGGCAGGAAGATCGCTTGAGCCCAAAAGTTCGAGACCAGCCTGGGTAACATAGACCCCATCTCTATAAAAATAATAAAAATTATCTGGGCATAGTGCCATGTGCCTGTAGTCCTAGCTACTAGGGAGGCTGAGACAGGAGGATTGCTTGGGCCTAGGAATTCGAGGCTACAGTGAGCTATGATCATACCACTGCATCCCAGCCTGGGTGACAGAGCAAGGCCCTATCTCTTTAAGAAAAAAGAAAAGGTGGGATGAAAGTTTCAGGAACAAAGGCTGCGTTTTTATGAGGCTGCTTGGAGCCCCAGAAGGCATCTGTCATAGAGGGGTTCAGAAGAAAGCTGCAGGAGTGTGGGGCTTGGTCCAGCCTCCACGTGGAGATGAGGGGGGAGACTGGCCCGGGGCAGGGGCACTGCTCTGTCCTCCAGGGCTTCCCTCAGCTACAGGGAGTGGGCTCTCCTCTGTGAGGACAAGCAAGACCCCACCCCATTCCAGTCCGTATTCTGATGGCCTGTTGTGATAGGAATGACTGCTGTTCTGAAAGGGAGGGGTCTCGGGGAATCTACAGAGACCCTTCCTGTTAGCCATGGACACGAGGGATGTGCCACCTGCAGTTCGTGAAGCTCAGAGTCCTCCTTCAGTAACCTGCATCTCGCAGGCGTGAGCTGCTGCAGACCGAATGTTCACGTCTTCCCCAAATTCATAGGCTGAAACCTAACTCCCAATGGAATGGGTTTTGGAGATGGGGCCTTTGGGAGGTGATTAGGTTGTGAGGACCCAATCACGAATGAGATTGGTTACCTTATGAAAGAGACTGCAGAGAGCTTATTCGCCCCTTCCACTACGTGAGAACACAGTGAGAATGTGCTGTCTGTGAACTAGAAAGTAGGTCCTTGCCAGACCCTGAATCTACTGGCACCTTGATCTTGGACTTCCCAGCCTCCAGAACTGTGAGAAATAAATTTCTGTTGTTTATAAGCTGCCCAGTCTATGTTATTTTGTTATAGTAGCCCCAATAGACGAAGGCAAAATTCTCTGTCAGCATCAGCTTCCTTAGCTGTGAATTTCTTTGCCATTTATATTGGTTTGCTAGGGCTGTCGTAACAACGTAACACAGACTGGGTGGTTAAACAACAGACATTTATTTTCTCACAGTTTGGAGGCTGGAAGTCCAAGGTCAAGGTGTTGGCAGGGTTAGTTCCTTCTTAGGGCTGGGAAGGAAGGATCTGCTCTGGGCCTCTCTTCCTGGCTTGTGGACGGCTGTCCTTTCACTGTGTGTGTCTGTGTGCTAATCTCTTCTTATAAGGACACCAATCATTTTGGATTAGGGCCCACCCTAATGACCTCATTTTAGCTTAATTACCTCTGTGAGGAGCCTGTCTCCAGTCACATTCTGGGCTACTGGGAGTTAGGAGTTCAACATACGGATTTTGGGGGACACAGTTCGGCCATTATACCACTAAAGTGGAATAATGTTCCATCAGTGTTGTGATGGGGAGGCTGACAGGTGAGCGGCTGGGGCCGATTACCGTGCATCAGTGGCAGGGGCGGGCTGTGCACCGGGATGAGGTCTCCATGCACCTGCTGACTGCACCGGGGCTGGGCCGTGGAGGAGTGGGCTGGCTGGCGACTGTTAACCTCTGGCTCTGTCTCCTGGGGACACGCTCTGAGAAGCCACTGTCCCTTCCTTCTCCTGCTAGCTCCTCTGACTCACGGAAGTCTAGGACCCCCTTCGGTTTCTCTCACTTTAAAGGCCCATCTTCTTCCCCCAAGCCCTCTTTTCTCTAGATGTGGGCTTTGAGGGTGTGTGTCGAGCAAATTGATCTTTAAATCTCTGGAGGCCTGAAGAGAAAAGGGCTGAAGATCATAGCCAGGGAGCCTTTGGTCCAACAGGCGCTGCGACAGCACGTTGCCTGGTGAGGGGCAGAGCTGGGGACAGGTGTGTGAGTTTCTCCCGGAGATTTGTGTCCATCCTCAGCGCCTGCCTCCCAGATGTCTCATTCCCACTGTACTTTGCCCTGCTCCCTGCTGGAGCTCTCTAGGAGACCAGGGTGGGGACACCGTGTGTGTCGTAGGCTCAGGCCGATATGGTGTTTCCCTGCAGCTGAAGAACAAGTGGGACGAGTCCATCTTCACGAAAGGGTGCATCCAGGTGCTGGAGGGCTGGCTCCCGAGGAATATCTACATCGTGGCTGGTGTCTTCATCGCCATCTCGCTGCTACAGGTATGTTCCAGGAGCCCACAGGATTGGCCGGTGGCCTTTTTTCACTGGAGGAAGTTGGGCTTTTAACATAGAACGTCTGTCTAGCTTGGTTATGCTATCAAAGGAACCTTACAGCAAAAAGAAAGGGATCCAATAGGATGTTCAAGCCTGAGCGCGTGCACGTGCACGTGTGTGTGTGTGTGTGTGTGTGTGTATGTGTGTAAGTAATAGGAGCAAGAGCAGGGTGGCTTCTATAAATGTCATGTGTTGGGGCTGGGCCCTGGGCGGGCTGTGATCGTTCTCTCCCCAGTGGTCTGCTGCCGTAAGGGAGGCCTCTCGGTAGGTGTGGGGGTGTGTGTGGGTGGGGCAGTGGGGAATATGGCCCAGTGCAGGTCTTGCCAGCAGCCCTCTCCAGAGGGCCTTTCTGGAGGCTGGGGTCAGGAGTGCCCTGTGGGTGGGCTGCTTTGGGGTCTCTCCCTGCTGGGGGGAAGGTAGTGGTGGAATTTAGAGAGGTGTCAAGAGCTGAAGAGTGGACGGTGGTACTGTCAGTCAGCTGGGGTTTGACGGAGGCTCGAGGCTCAGGTGTGCGCTCTGAGCCCAGGACCTCTCCCGCCCTCTGCTGGGCCCCCGGGCTGGGGCTCTCAGGCGGCTTCCCTGTCCACGCTGGACCCTCTGAGGCCCACGGCCCTTTGTGGCCTCTTTCCCCTTCAAGGCTGCACTTGTTCGTTTGGACCAGATTTCACCGTGGAAGGATGTCAGTGGCCAAGGGGGCAGGGAGGCCTGGGGTGGGTGGGCTGGCCTGTGTCTGGTAGGGGAAGAGCAGGTGGAGAAAGTCAAGAATTCACCCATACCAGAGAAACCAGGAGTCTTTCCAGTGTTGCCCAGGGCTTGTGAGAAGAAGCTAACAGCCTCTGAGCAGCTTCTGAGACAGCTAAAGCCGTTCTTGGGTGGAAAACACACCATTTAGAAAATGTTTGACTCTGACTTTGCCTTGAGGAGGGGACTAAGGTGGACCCAGGGCTGCCGGTGCACCTTCTTCCTTCAAAGGGAGACTGAGAGAAGTATCTAGAAAAGGAAAGACAAAATTTACTTGCAAAGGGGGCAAGGGAATCAGACTTCAAAAGGATTGGCTCATCACATAAGAACCACAAGAATTTAAAGGAAAAAAAGGCAAACTTCCAAAGGTTACCAAGTTCACATTAGTTGGTTCTTGGTAGAAAAACATCCATCTTCCCTCACGATTTTCCTGTTCACTAAGGTCAGGACTTACAGTCAGACATTAGCACAGCCCAAATTAGGAACAGCCTTGGTTTTATTGTGGAATCCAGGTTTACAGAGAACATTCAAGATTTATCCTTTTGGGAATCAAAACCAGTCAGTCGGGGTGACCCTGTTATTTTTGGTTTAACTCAGGGACAAGCGTGTCCCGCCCCATAGCATGTGACATGCTTAGTCACGTTGGAGGCAGGACAGAGCATCTGTGTTGTTGCCGTTTGCCTCTCTTAGGCTGTAGGGATACAGCAAACTAGACGCCAGGGCTGCCTGTCTACCGGTGGGTCTGCCGTGCGTCACTGCTTGCCAAGTGTTGCTCTCTCTGTGTCTTGGCAGGGTGCGTGGGGGAGCAAGGTGCCGTGGAACATCCTCACCTTGCCCTCTGCCTTTGGGCACTGGCACCGATGGCCACTTACTGTGCTGGCTTTGGTTTCAGATATTTGGCATCTTCCTGGCAAGGACTCTGATCTCGGACATTGAGGCGGTGAAGGCAGGCCATCACTTCTGAGGAGCGGGGCGAGCAAGTGGAGCTGAGCCACTGTGGAGGCCAACGCCGTTCGTTGTCACCAACCTATGTCCAGAGGGGGAGAAGCCGCCACACCCACTGAGGCCAGCGCCCTGTCTTCAGCATCAGCGTGATGTGACCTCTCTTTCTACCTGCTGGTGCCGAAGACTGGGCGCCCCCTTGTTACCTGCCCCCACTCGCGACTGCGTCCCCGCTGGGGTCTGCCCAGAGACAGGAATGTGTCTGCGTGGGAGTGGTGACTCTGAGGGACAGACAGGGCTCCCATGGCTGCGGGGAGAGCTTGGCTCAGACGCCCTGGAGCCTGTGTGCGTCTGCAGGACACCGTCTGTTTTGGGTCATCCACGTCTGTGGGTGGGCCATGGCTAGAAAGACCAGCAGGTGTGGACAAGGCTTCTCTCTCCATCAAGTCAAGCAGCCCAGGGCCCTGCTTATAGCTGGGGAGGAGGAAGGGGCCCTGGCAGACCTCTGCGTGCCAGCTGGGTGTGCGGTGGTGTGTGTGGATCCTCAGCCACGTCCATGTGAAGTAAGCCTGAGCCAGTGCGTGGACTGGTGCCACGGGAGTGCCTTGCCCGCTGCCCTGAGTCTGTCAGCCGTTCTCCTGGGGCGAGAGCCGCCTCTGGTCTCAACAGCATTAAGTACTGATGGCGCCAGGCGGCGGTGGGGCGGTGGGCACGGCTCTCCACCGAGAGCCCGCTCTCCTTTTCTTAAAGTGTGTAAATAGTTTATTTATAGGGGCAAGAACGTTCTCACTCATTTCTTCATTTCCTTCTCCTTTTCTCTGCGTTCTCCTCTGAGCAGCCTTATGTGGTGTCCACAGCTGGAGCTATCCCTTTGAGTTCCCTTGAGTGTCTCGAGAACCAGCCCGCGACAGCCTCTCCTTCCCTTCCCGACCACAGACGTGCCCCCTTCCCCCATGCAGTCCCGCCCACACCCCCCACATCCCCCTCCCCACTCGCCAGCTTGGCCTCGCTGTCTTCTGGTCTTGGTGCTACTGAAATTGTCACCCAGAACTTGAATCCTGGCCCTCCCTCCCCACTGCAAGGCCAGGGACCCCAGCCTGAGATGGCCAGCCCGAAACCTTCTGCCAGGGCTCCTGGTGTCCACTTGCCTGGGGCTGGCCTCTTCTGCAGCCAGGCCCTGTGCCCAGTCACAGACCCCAGGCCCGGGACGTTTTGTTTCTGACCTTCGTGGTGACTCCCCTCGTAACTGTGCTCACTGGGTCCACCTTCCTGTCGGGGCTATTCCGGGGCTCACTCTTAGAAATGATGTTGTCTTATGTACTGAGGAGCCCCATAGGGATGGCTGGGCATTCGTCCAGTGTTGGGCTGCGTTCTGACTTCCTCTATAGCTCATACCACTTCTGATTGTTCAGGGACTGTGCGCGACCTTCAGTTATTTGCCGAAGTGTGTATTCTAGTGTGGTGTATACTGGTGGGTGTTTGTTGATGATGATGATTTTTTTTTTTTTTTTTGAGCAATTCTCTGTAGACTAGGAGAAGAAGAATGCCTGTGTTTTTCAGAAGTATGATGCCTCTCTTTGACTGCCAAACTCTTTTATGGAATATATCTTTATATTAATGGTGTTGTTTTGGTCATTTTTGTTTCGGGTCACTATCAAGACGGCACTAAGCATCTCAGTGGTACATCTGGCTGCCAGGGGGACGAGTGGGACAGTGTGACCAGACTTCACAGAGGGCGAGCGGTAAAGGCAATCCATCGTGGGCTCAACCAGACGTAAACGTCTTGAGTGTTTTTTGTCAGATTCTATGTGGTGCCGCTTGCAGTTATCCCTCCTGTGCGGGCTACAGCTGGAACAAGTTCACTTGTGGCTCAGCTACCTCCAGCTGTAAGTGTGAGTGGGAAAAACTTTAACTAGACCCACAGGAAACATTACTTTAGGTCATCTCTGTCCAGCCTGGGCAATACTGTGGATCAAGCAAAAGAGGCCGGGGACACTGGACGTTGCTACTGCACGAGCGGCGTGTTCTGACCTTGCTGGCCCGTCTGGGGAGGGGTTAGTGGCGGTGCCTACCTCACTGGGCGCCTCTGACCCAGCCTGCCCTGGGACAGTGGTGGGTCAGACCCTCCTGCCAGCGTTGGCGCCAAGAGCTCCCTGGCAGCTCCTGTTGGCCTGTCCCATCTATTCACATAGACCTGGTTCAGGATAAAGTCTAGCCATGACTATTTCAGAATTGGGCTTGCTTTTTAATTAGTTTACAAAACTTCGGGGCCATTTTCGACTCTCGTATCTGACTTTGAGTAGTTGGATGAGGAACGAAAAGCAAGCAAGGGTGGGGGTCTCCAGCAGGCTTGGGCTCTTTGCACAGAGCCAGCCCTTGCTCGCTCCCTGCCCAGCACTGGCTTGCCCGGAGTCCTCACCGCCCCCGTCCTCTGAGACCAGGACGGAGGCTAGCTCGGCCTTCTGCGGCACTCCCTCGAACCCACAAGCACGCTCACTTTGAAGTATCAGGATCTTTTCTTACATTTCCTACACCTCTGCCGCTCACCTCCTCTTTGCCTTGTTATTTTTTCTGCCCCCTCTTCAGTCCCTGGCCTTCTTTTCCTCATCCTAAAACCTTGCCGGGGCCCTATCGCCTCCAGGCCGCTTCTTGCCTGGGCTCTCCGTCCCCCACCGCTCTCTCCACTTGGCCGAAAGCTGCTTATCCCAGCGGTCAGCCTGGGGCCTCTCTTGGCCTCTGTAGCGCCTGGCACTCTGGACCACCCCGTCCCCAAAGTCCTCTGCTTTGGAGGTCCAGGCTCGCTGGCTCTCTGACCCTCTCCTGCGCGTCCTGCTCGGGCTCCAGCTGCAGCCACCGCTGTCCTCACCGTCTCTGGGGGTTCCACTTCCCACGGGGCAGGAAAACTGCCTGGCACTCGGATTCCCCACATGCGCAATAAAAGTTAATGTGTATAGAAACTTCCTGGAACAGAGGAAGTGCTCAGAGTACCTAATAGTCAATAAACTCGTTCAGTCACTGGAACAACTCCGAGGAAGCCATTTTTATGCCTGAAACCTGAGGCTCAGAGAAAGGTAAGTTACTGTCGAGGATTTGGAAAGGCTGGGTTCCCCTGTCTCAGAACCTCTACCTGCAGCTAAAAAAGAGCCTTGGTGCCCACCAGCCCTGAATCCTGCATCTGCAATTGGGTCCTGCTGAGCGAAACCAGCCCAGAGGGCCAGCCAGAGCAGAGCCATTCCCCGAGATGGTCCAGTTCACTGGGCTCTGTGAAGGTCGGCAGACGTTTGGAGAAAGCGGAGAGTGTGCATTCTCCCCACTCTGTACTTGGATTTGGGTGCCTGGTTTGGTTTGAGGGACCTGGGTAAAGCACGGTGTTGCCCTAAGGAGCTCAGTCCCCAGAGGCCCTGGTTCTGGGCAGCAGGCTCGCTTCTCTGCAAGGCCATAGCTGCAGGCCGCGCTAGGTGTTCAGTCCGCAGACTGGTCCCTGGTGTAGTGTAAGATGCTTGCTTTACTGAAGCAAGGTTGCTGGGGAGGGCAAGAGCTGCCATCCAGCCAACAAGCCTGTGAAGGGCTTTCTGTGCTGGGCAGTGGGGGATCGGACACGGCCTTTCAAGGAGATTCCATGCAGAGGCCACTGGGATGGTGATGGGCATGCATGCGGGTGTAAGCTGCTGCAGTGTGGGCGTGCTCCCAGCAGAGGAGGGAGTGCCCCCTGATGGCTTCTCAACCAGCAGCCTCAGAGGAACATAGACTGCAGAAGGGCAGAGAAAGGAGGGAGGTTGCAGTGGTCCCAGCACCTGAGGCATCCTCCTGTCATGGGAAGGTCTCTGCCCAAGTGGCAGGTACATCAGCCCCATCACCCACTGGTCCAAGGCCTTCAATTGTAGCATGTGAGGGGGGGGGTTGCTGCATGGCCTTCAGGGATGGGCCTTTCCAGCTCTAGGGTCATATGGGGTGTCTGTGCTCAGGGTCACAGGGTTTTTACATTGTCCTGGACTATGGGAAACTGTCCCCCAAGATGGATCTTGGTAGAGGTGCTTTCCTGTGCTCGGGTCTGTCATCATGCCCAGAAGCGTGTTGCCCGGCCTTTCAGGGCAGATGACCACCTGCAGCCCTGTTCTCATTCATCTGGGTGCTCTCTCCAAGAATCCAGAGAACTACACATCTTTAGGGCCTTTTTAGCTCCTCATAAAGTCGGCAAGACTTGGCCTTTGCTGCTCAAAGCCTGCATTAAAGGCATGTTCATTTTCAAATGCTCTTGGCGTCTCCAGGGTGCCTCAGGAAAAACATGAAGTGAGCATTGTAGGACTGGGGCCACTGTGTAACCTTGGGAGGAGGGAAAAGTTAAGGGTACATTTAAGTGTATGCTTGGTCTGGTGAAGTTGCTAACCTCAGGGATTCCAGTGTTGGAGAAGGAGGAAGTGAGTATTCCTTACAAAGGTCCAGAACAGTTACTCCTTCACTCCACTTTCTTTCTGGGTGCTCCATCTTTGATTGATTGATTGAGACAGAGTCTTGCTCTGTTGCTGGGCTAGAGTGCCGTGGTGTGAGCCTAGCTCACAGCAACCTCGAACTCCTGGGCTCAAGTGATCCTCCTGCCTCAGCTTCTCGAGTAGCTGGGACTACAGGTGTGCACCACCATGCCCGGCTAATTTTTTCTGCTTTTAGTAGAGACGGGGTCTCACTCTTGCTCAGGCTGATCTCAAACTCCTGGCCCCAAGTGATCCTCCTGCCTCAGCCTCCCAGAGCGCTAGGATTACAGGTGCGAGCCACCGCGGCCGGCCTGCGCTGCATCTTATATTCCAGCAAGGGCTTCAAAAGCATGGTTTAATGACTGCCAAGATAAATTACCACCATGGACTGTAATTTTGTCACCTCAAACAGCTTTTAAACTAGTGGTTTTTTTTTTTAATATACGTAAGTAAAAGCAATCTAAACATAGGAGAATGTAAAGTGAAAAGTTTATCTTCTGTTCCCCAGAGGCAACTTAATACTAAAGTATCTTTCCAGAAAACATCCATGGATATTCAGATCTTCACAAACAGAATCATTTTACGTAGTATTTTATGATTAATTTTACTTAACATACTGATCCAAGGTGCATTTTCATGGTGACAGCATCCATCGTAGGACTGTGCCAAGGGCAGATGGACCTTGCTCTCCTACGAGGGGAGTCGGTTTACCGTTGCAGGTAACAGAAAACCCAATTCAAACTGGCCTAAACAATGAGGGGAGGTTTTTGGCTCCTGAAACTGGAAAGTCCAGAGGTGGGGTGAGTTTCAGGGTTGCTTTGATCCAAGTGGCTCAGTGATGTCAGCAAGTTCTGGTTTCCTTTTCTCTCTGCCTTCCAGTGTCCCCTTCATCTATGGCAGAGGGAAGGAAGAGGCCACCTTGAGCCCCCCTCTGAGAGGGTGGTGCGGTGGTGAAGCCATTGAGGGAAGGGTTACCCGGCCACCCTGCCCTCTTGTGCTTGGTCATCCCATTTAAACCCTGTGGCTGGGAAGGCAGCATGCTGTAGGATGGGGGACAAACACCCGGGGTGCTGCCACGTCCATCGCGCTTCCGTGCATGGATGTTGCAGCCATGTGCGCTGTTTTGCTCTTACAAAGGCTTATTAAAAACCCCACGGGGCTGGGCGCGGTGGCTCACGCCTGTAATCCTAGCACTCTGGGAGGCCGAGGCGGGTGGATCGCTCAAGGTCAGGAGTTAGAGACCAGCCTGAGCAAGAGCGAGACCCCACCTCTACTAAAAAATAGAAAGAAATGATCTGGACAACTAAAAATATATATGTAGAGAAAAAATTAGCCGGGCATGGTGGCGCATGCCTGTAGTCCCAGCTACTTGGGAGGCTGAGGCAGAAGGATCGCTTGAGCCCAGGAGTTTGAGGTTGCTGTGAGCTATGCTGACGCCACGGCACTCACCCTATCCCGGGCAACAAAGCGAGACTCTGTCTCAAAAAAAAAAAAAACCATAGTGTTTTGTTATTGGAATTACCTCTTAGTAGGGTTTCTAAGAAGAACATGTTTATTTTTTTAACTTGTAAAGAAAAGGAATTTATTTCTTACAGTTATCGAGGCTGAGAAGGACAAGGTCTAGGGGCCACATTTGGTGAGGGCTTTGTTGCTGGCGGGGGCTACAGTCCTGCGGTGGCGCAGGGCATCACGTGGCGAGAGGGCCGAGTGTCCTCAATGTGTTTATTTTAAAGGAGTTCTCCAGGGAGGTGGGCTTGCTGCTGTCAGACCATTGCTGGTGTGTGTGTGGAGTGATAACAACCCCCACCATGCGGTTGTTTCAAGGATTAAACGAGATGAGGTGAGTAAAGCATTTAACATAGGTCCAGATTACTTAGTATGTACCCCTAAAATTATTGCTAATACAATTTTAATGATCGGGGGATTTTATTTGTAGCTACCAGTCCCCATGGTAGCTGTCTGGGTTCCACCTCAAGCTTTGAGCCACTTTGAAATGAAATAGTCCACTTGCCTGTCCTTTTAGGAACAAGGCTTCCAGGTCTGTGGGGAGCCTCAGCGGGCGTTTGCAGTTTAAGGTCTGTTTGCTTCTGGTGCCATAGGGGCGGGGAGGCAGGAGAGGTGTTGCTTTTGCCCATAGTGTGGGTCTTGCCAGAAACCAACACAACCTGAGAAGTTCCCCTGAGCCCCCAGAAACAGCAGAGTGGCTCTCACCTGCCCAGGGGACCCAGGAAGGATGGACCCCAGGGAGAAAGGGGATTATCGTGAGCCACAACAACCCCGTGGCGAATGTGCTCTGCAGACTGCAGGACATCAGGCTTGGACGGCTGCTGGACCCCATCTGGTCACACTCCTCATAAGGAGAAGAGAGGCCCTGGGAAGTGCTGGCACTTGCCTGAGACCTCAGAATGAGGACCGGGTGCTCCCCTGTGCCTCCCACAAGGAAGG
Organism: Avahi laniger; assembly: GCA_963575035.1. NCBI lineage: Eukaryota > Metazoa > Chordata > Mammalia > Primates > Indriidae > Avahi > Avahi laniger. Next base: position 46,715 of record CAUYSK010127087.1, read on the forward strand.
GTGTGCATCTCCACAGCCAGGACAGCCTCAGCAGGACTGGAACCGGGGTCAGTGCTGGGGAGGTGTGCGTGAGACCAGTGCACGGGCCCTGCTGTGCCTGCCCTGAGAAAAACGTGGGTGTGAAAATATGTGCAAACTGCCAAAAGGTCGGGAATGGCCAGGGGTTGGTTGTGAGGCAGGGGGAGCGTGGAGCACCTTGGCTCTCCACCTCACGGCAGCACGCCCGGCTGGCACTGTCCTTTCTCCACCCTCCGCATCCAGCCGTTTCGGCCGCACTGTGCCTTTGCTAGGGACCCGGGGTTGCCAGCCACGCGTGTGGATGATTCTTTAGGCCCAAGCAGTTACTCAGCTGTCAGCAGGAGGGACCATTGTGTTTTCTTCCAGTTTTAGATTTGCTTTTCTCTGTTTTTTAAAACCAGCATAGCTGTGGTCCAAAAGGGAATTAGAGTGGCCTTTAAAAGGGCCTGAGCTCCTTGTCCCTGAAGGTATGCAAGGCCAGGCTGGACACTTCCTGTCCAGGATGTTAGGGGTGGGGCTGGGGGTGGGTTTTGTGCTGTGTGGACCGTGGCAAGTCTTTCCCTCTCTGAGACGCAGTGAGCCTTCCCATGCCCTCTGTTAAAGATATTTTTTTTAAAAAGGCATGACTCATAAATATTACATGTGCACATGTCAAAAATTTTATTTAACTCATTAATTGAGAGAGCTGGTAAGATTAAAAGCCAGTTCAGAGGAAAGCTCACAATGAGCCATAAATCTATATGAAGTAAAGGAATGTTGAAAGTGGCTTTTTTTCCAAGGGGAAAAGGTCAATTGAATCCCATTCAGGTATATTATATGCCCATCTATAGACAAGAATTATTTTGCATTAACTGTACAATTTAGTTGTAAAATAGCTCAAAGGCAATGAAAGTCTGAATCACATAACTGGAAGGGTGTGCCTTTAACAATGCATAGCTTTCCACTAGAGTCACCCAGAATCTTTTGTGCTTATTCCAAATTTCTTTCCACCTCTTGTCTTCCTGGCAGAGCTCCCTTTTAGAATGGGACCCAGGCAAGAATCCAGAGGATCCAGTCTCTTACGGAGAAAAGTGAAGCCTGGGGGTTAGGGCGTCTTCTGGGTGCCCTAGGTAAGGGCCAGCCACTGCGGGAGGTGTTCCAGGGCCTCTGGCTGTCCTCTCGTTAGTGAATGGGTGGCTCAGGCCTTGTCTGCTACCCAAAGAGCTCAGGTGTCTACGAACCTATGTTAGATCTGCTCTTGCAGACACCTCAACTGCCACCTCCAAACCTTATCTTCTTTTCCCCAACCCCAAATTCCATCGCACCCTAAACTGCCTCTCCCCCTCTTCCCCATCTCAGTTGAGGGTACCACCATCCACCCTGTGGCCAAATCCAGGAATGTCTGTGCCACCTAGGCTCTGAGGATGACATCAGCTCCTCTGTAGGTGGCAGGACATCAGGTCACCTATTTTTAAAGACATGTCGTCTAACCGAGGAATCCTTAAGGCTCCACTCCCTGGAATAACCTCATGACAGATTCCAGTGTTATTCTTCCTTCTTTCTTCTCTTCCTGGAACTCCCTTGTTTGCAACACATGCGTTCCCTCCAATCTCTTCAGGCATAACTGTGTGTGGAAGTGCGTTTACTTCCCTTCTCTGTGGATCTCAAGGTGATTCCTGGGAGCTGTGGGGGTGGGGATGGGAGGGCTTTGGCAGTACAAAAGAGAATCTGTCATGGATGTTATAAGAAACTGAGGCGTTGGGTGCCCCCGGCCCCTGGCTGGTGAACTCTCTCCTTCCTCCCTGCAACACAATTCTCATAACTGGCACAGGCATGTGTTTAAAATTTGTGATTGTAGGATTGTAGTCTTTCAAATTTATTCCCATAGCTCTCCCTTCCCCTACCTCAAGCCTGTACCATGAATTGGGTGTCACCCACTGGCCTTGGAGGCAGCAGAATTGGTGGTGGTGGGGAGTGGTCTGGGTTCTCAGGGTGAGGAGGGAACGGGGGCATCCAGGGCCAACATTCCTCCTTCAGTCCCAAGTATCTGCTACTCAAGGGCAACAGTACGACGTCTCATAGAAATCCTACCGTGGGCCCAACACTGCCAGGCTGGCAGGTGAGGCGGAGGGAACAAATGCTATTTTCTCCATTTTATGCAAGAGGAAACAGACTCAGGCTAAGGAACTCATTGGGTGCTATACAGCTGGGAAGTGGCAGAGCTGGGTTTACAGCTCAGGATTTCCACTCCAAGGTCTACCCTCCCCTCTGATGACACTTACTCATACGGCACAATCCGTGTGCAAGGGTGCGGGGTGTGGGGCAGGCACTGGTGTAGCGCAGCGTGAAGGCTGCACTGTGCAAATGACAGAGCTGTGGACCGGGTACTGTTTCCTCAGTAAAATGGGGATAGTAATTCCAGCACCGCAGCTTATGCCTTAGGACAGTGGTTCTCAAGGTGTGGTCCCCAGAACAGCAGCATCCAGCCCTTGTTAAAAATGCAAATTCTATGCCCCTCCCTTCAGGCCTGTGGGACCAGAAACTCTGGGAGGGGCCAGCAGTCTGTTTTAACCGGCCCTTAGGTGATTACAGGATAGAGTCAGAATACACTAATCGTTATAACAGGCGTCTCCTACACCCCGGTGGCTTTGAAAAATATGTATTTATTTCTTGCTTATGTTACAGTCCCTGGTAGGTTGCTGGGAACTGGGGCGGGGAATTCTCTGCTCCACACAGTCTTTCAGGGACCCAGCCTCCTTTCATCTCGTGGCTCCACCCTCCTCTAGCTGTTGGAGTCTTCTCCAGTCAGCTGGCCATTGGGGAAGAGGATGAGGATCTGAGGAACTGGGGCTGGACGACGAGCACCCTACTGTGCTCACATTCTGGTGGTCAGAACTCAGAAGCCACATCAAACTCCAAGGGGCTGGCAAAGGTCTAGCTGTGTGCCCAGGAGGAAGAGGAGATCAGATATTGGAGGACAGCAGAGGTCTGTGCCCCGAGTCCTATGGTTTAGAGAAGTGAACCCTGGAACTGGATTTCCTGACTTCCTAAATCTCCCTTTATGGGGAACTTAGGGCCCAGTCTGCGGTGGGTGGATTTGCCTAGCTCACAGCCTCTGCTCAGCCTTCTCTCTGCTTCACAGGGGGCCTGGGGGTGGTGGGTTACTCATGCCAGGTGGGGTGTGGGCTCCACAGGGCCATAGATGTGTGTGTTCTGCATCCAGAATGGGGGCAGATGGCACGATGATTCCTGCCAGTGCCCTCCAGATCACTGGGGAGGTGTGGGCCTGGGGGCAGCTCCAGAGTCGAGCAGCAGAATGGCCCCGGAAGGACTGTCCGGCTGAGGACAAGAGCCTGAAGGGTGGGTGGGAGGGCAGGAGCCTGGGAGGGCCTGGTGAGACCTGGGTTTAAGTCTTGGATCCATCATTAGCAGCCGTGTGACCTTGCGCCTTGGTTTCCTCAAATGTAAACTTGAGATAATAAAGTCACCTGCCTCATATTTTCTGAGAATTAAATGAGATGGCAACAGAGAGCCCCTGGCACAGTGCCTGCTGCCACACAGTGGGCGTGTAAGAGAGGTTAGCAGTTTGCCCCTGGTTGCTCCACCGAGGATGGCATAGGGATGGGGTGCAAGGGCTCCCCCAGCCTGGGGGAGTCGGGCTCACTTGAGTTCTCAGCCACTTTTGGAGGTGGGGACAAAGGCACTGTGCTCCTTGCTAGAGGTCAGGGTAGTCTCAGGCCCGGTGGGTCGGGGCCTGTGTAGTGTGGGACTCTACAGCAAGAGGCGCAGCAGGCAGGGCTGATGGCTCTGCGGTCTTTAGTGGGTACCGGGAACTCTTGAGGGCCTTGGCCTTAGGGGAGCTGTCCATAGCGTAAGCCTGTTTGCCCTCTGGGGCCCCAGAGTTCCCTCCTGCTCTTTGAGTTGATAAGAAACAGTCCTGGGCTGAGACTTAGTCAGTCTCTTACACCTGTGCTGAGTGGCCTTATTCCAGGGGAAGTGGAGTGGAGTGAAGTGTTTTCTAAGGAGCAGGGCTTGGGCTCCAGGAGAGCTTTACGGGGCAGGGGTGCAGGTAAGTGTTGGCCATCTGTCTGCATCCGAGGTGGTGGAGAGGTGGCAGCCGGCTCACTTCCCTCTTCCCGGCAGACCCAGAGCTTCCTACTCCACTCTCTGGGTACAGACACCAAGGACTCACCTCACTAGAAACTGTCCCATCTGGCCAGATGAGGTAGCTCACATCTGTAATCCTAGCACTCTGGGAGGCTGAGGCAGGAGGATTGCTTGAGTTCAGGAGTTTGAGACCAGCCTAAGCAAGAGCGAGACCCCATCTGTACTAAAAATAGAAACTATTCACCCTGCGTCATGGTGGGCGCCTGTAGTCCCAGCTACTCAGGAGGCTGAGGCAGGAGGATCTCTTGAGCCCAGGAGTTTGAGGTTGCTGTGAGCTATGACGATGCCACTGCACTCTACCCAGGGTGATAGGGCATACTCCGTCTCAACAACAACAACAAAGGAAACTGTCCTACTGGCTTCCTAGAATGAGGCAAAGGAAGTGGAGCTGGGCCCTGCATGTCTCTAACAGAGCCTTCCAACAAGAAAGATTCCAGGGCTGGGAGGACTCAGGAAGGGCCCGCGGTGCTGTACTGGCCCAGGTTCCTCACCTTCGGCTCTGGCCATCACTGACCCTGCCTGTTAGAGGGCATGTGGTCAGGGCATGAGGGGGCAGCCAGGGCAGGTGGCCTGTGGCAGGGCCATCAGTCCACTTATGCCTCAGATTTACCCGTCTGTCCATGACTGCCAGGCTCAGGCCTCCAGCAACCACTCTGCAGAGCCCTGTTCTGGACACTCCCCCATCATCTGCACAGGTTCTGGTCAATTCCACCTCGAAAGTTCCTGCTTCATTTTTATTTTCAATAGACATTTGTCAAGCACTGCTGTGTGCCAGGCAGTGTTCTAGGCACTTGGGACATCAGCGAACCAACTGGATGAAAGCACTTGCCCTTGGAGTGTTTATTATCTAGGAGGGAGAGAGACACATAATAAGTAAAATGGCATTTTACAAAGTAAGTGCTAAGGGAAAAAATGGAGCAGAACGAGGGGGATCAGAAGTGTAAAGGAGGCGATGGTTCCAGGCAGAGCACACAGCCAGCGTGAGGCCCCAGGAGGGGGCCTGTCTGGATGTTTGCGGAACAGCAGGCAGCAGGCCCAGGCTTCGGCCTGGAGCCAGTGACGCAGGGGAGAGTGGTGAGACGTGCTGTCTGAGGGCATGGGGTGAACTGCAGGGGCTTGAGCTTTGAGTAAAATAGGTTTTAAGCAGAGGAATGACATGGTCTAATTTCAGTTTTAGAGTGATTTTCGGTGGAAGCAAAGTACCCGATCAGAGTCTCTGGGACCCCCAGTTCTAGCCTCCTTGGCTCCCGCTGAAAACGCTGTGTAGTAATCACCTTCTCCTGGACTTTGGCCAGAGTCGCTGGCCATTCCCCTTGTCTCCTGCTCTCCCAGTTCCCTCTCCACGCCTGTGCCCAGCTGTCTCCAAGAAATGCTTCAAAGCCCTTCTCTGGCTTAGGAACCCCAGGGACATGGATGGTTTCTCCATCATCTCTTCCTGGCATAGGGAGGTCTAGTTTTGCCTGCAGGTCCCTCTCTGGGGCTGGGACTCTGCCCCATAGGCGCTGACTTCCAGAAGTCAGTTTTTTTTACATCACATTTTAGGACTTTTGAAATACACTTTACTTCAGTCATATGAATTATGTAAATATATCTTATTGTATAAAACAACACAGAATTGTCTAAAGTGGCCTTCCTCTCCCTTTGGAGAAGAAACCAAGAAACAAAGCTTAACAATTAGGTGTGTGATCTTCCATATTTTTTCCTTTATCTACACAAAAGTAACCAAACATACAGAATTTTAAAAATGGATTACACCGTGCACAATGTTCTACACGTCACCTTTTTGTTTTATCAGCGGTGACCAATTCCCCTCGCCAAAACAGCCGACCTCATTGTTTGCGACAGTAGCAGAGTTCCATACTGGGCGACCCTCACCCGCACTGAGCGACATTCAGGTGGTTTCCAGGCACTTGCACAACAGCATTGCGTGCGTGCATCTCCCGGCCCCGGAAGGATCTGCGTTAGCGTGCAAATTAAACACGCCACATCAGCCAGTGAAAAATAAACTCAAAATACAACCAGTCTCTACCAGACGGTAGAGAACCTTGTCTGAGTACTCCGGGGCTCCCTTGCCTCGTTTGCAGCGGCAGCCCCTGCTCCTGGGTCCTCCAGCACCCAGACCCCGGCTCCAGGACCCTCCCCCTGCCAGGTCCGGGCCCCCCACGCACAGTCTCTGGGTCCGCGCGGAGCCGAGCAGTGCCCCGTCCGCCCCCAGGGGGCGCCCCAGGCCGGGCCGAGCAGCCCCCGCCCCACCAGCGGAGCCGACCGTCGGGCCCACGCCGGGCGGGAGGTGGCGCCCGCAGGGGCTGAGAGTCTCCCACCGCGCCCGCCAGAGCGCGTCGTCCCGGAAACCCGATCCAGCCCGCGCCCAGGCTGCCACCCGCGCCTCAGTCACGTCCTCCGGATTCGGTGTCTCTTGGCCTCCTGCCCCACTGACCCGGGACTGCCAGGGAGCACGCTTTCCCAGCTAGATCCCGTTTGTCGCACAAAACGAGCTCTAGCGGGGGTGGTTCGCATCCGGCCACCACCGATCCTTCACCTCCAGGATGCCCGCAAGGACGACACCGCCACTCTGCCAGAGGAGTGGACCTCACGCCCGGGCCTGCTGGCCCACGCCCGCTGCTCCGCCCCGCGTTCTCTCTGCCCTCTGCCCCTTGTCGTAGGCTCTGGGGGTTCGGGAAAGACAGAATGAAGCTGTCTGCAGGAGCCCTGACCGCCGCGGGGCCTTCCTCCCCTGTCTCCTCTCTGGCCTCCGGGCTCCCACCCAGCGGGGAAGATAACTGGGCCGGAGGCGGGAGGGGGCTCCCAGGCAGGAACTGAGGGGAGCCGGGACTCCGGGTGGGGGAGTCGGCGAAAGGCCCGAGGTGGGAGAAGAGAGAGGAGGGCGGCGGGAGTCCAGGGCCGAAGCCCTGCTGCGGGCAGGATCGTCCCTGTGGAGGCTCCCAGAAGGTCTGGGTCACGCTGGGGCCAGCCCACTTGACCTGGGTGAGGGTCGCCCGACACTCTACACTCCTTTTCGACCCTGTGGGCTTAAACCTCCTCTGAACCCGCTTAGTCCTTCTTCCTGCTGTGTGTGAACCTCGCCAAAGGGAGGAAGGCTCACTCACCCCCCTCCCATCACTCTGGGGTGCCTGATCCACCCTCTGCGCTCATGGGGAGGGAAAGGGACAGGAAGGTCACGCTCCAACCAAGCCACAGTGCCAAACCCTACTTTGTTCGTTTGTTTTCCCCTGGTCAGGTTACATTTTCAAACCATCAACAGATTCTTAGTTTCCAGTGGATGACAAATTTGAAAATTGGGTAGAGTCTCAATGTGGCAACTTACAGATTGGGTAGCCATAGGCAAGTCACTTACTTACCTTCTCTGAACCCCAGTATCCTCGTCCGAATGAAAGGGCAGCTGTGAGTAGCCCTGAGCACATGTTTAGGGTGAGTTTTCACCCTGAAGATCTCAGCAACAGCAGCTCTGACCCACCCTCATGCCCTCCCAGTAGGAGGCACGTCCGGCCCTGTCCAGGGTGCTTCTGGTCGGGACACAGAGAAGATCCAGTTTCATCTTCTTTCTTTTTGATCGATTCCAGACACCTGCAACAAACAACCAGATTAACAACAGCTGTTAAAACTGGCCCCTGCGGGGTTTATGCGCGCGCATAGCTGTAGGAGCTCATTACAGGGAAAGGGGGAAGGATTCATCTTCCCTCACGTCCTTGAATTCCATGATGAAACCTGCTCCAGCTGTCTCTACCGATTCCATTTTGTTTTCTTCTTTGGTCAAATACAGTTAGGAGAAAAGATCTCTCCTTCCCCAAGGCAGAGTTTTAAAAGCATCGCCTCAGGATGCCAAGCGTTCTGGAAAGGAAGGTGGGCAGTGAAGGAGCAGGCAGAGGGAGGGCTGAGGGGCCCAGCAGCTCCTGGCTGGCTCCTCTGGCCTCTGTTTGAAATTGGCTCAAAAGACACGGAATTAGTAGGCAAAGCTGCCTCCTCCTCCTCCTCTTATCTGCGTTGGAGAGATCGGTTCCTGGCTGGCCAGGGCAGTGTCATCGATACAGCTGGTGTCACCGTTACCTTCCACTAACAGATCACTTGACACCTGCCAGCTCGGGCAGGGCTGGGCCTGGCCATTGCTCAGCTGAGCTGGAGGCTTGGGCCATTGTCCCAGAACCCCAGGAGAGGCCAAGACACAGGCGCTGCTGAGATGAGGCGCATGGTGACCCAACAGAAGGACTAGATTGCTCCTGGTGGCTGCTGCCCCTTGCAGGGTCCCAGCTGCCTCTTTGGTGCCTACTGCCTGGCCTCTTTCACTGTCAGGGGCAGAGGAGATGAGGCTGTTGCTGGCTGGGAGCCAGGGCGGACTGACGATGCTGCATGGAGAAGGGGCACCGGGAGTGGCTCCGGAGTGAGGGGGTGAAGAGCAACCTGGGGCACCCCGCCCGGCCCTGCTCCCCTGGCTGGCTGCCTTTCCGGCGTGTGCGTCCCCGGCGGCATGATGCTGCAGCAGATCCTGCGTGACATGTACATCGACCCCGAGCTCCTCGCCGAGCTCAGCGATGTGCAGAAGCACATCCTCTTCTACAAGATGCGGGAGGAGCAGCTGAGGCGCTGGAGGGAGCGGGAGGCTTGGGAGGCCCTGGCCCAGGAGGAGGGACTCAGGCCCCCAAAGGCCAAGCGAGGTATGTGGTTGGGAGTCCCTGAGGGGTTGGCTGCCAATCTGCCAGGAGGTAGAAACTTAGCGAGGCCCGGCAGAGCTCTTCTTCAAGACAGGCACTGGTGTGCCGAGGGCTCGGGGCTTGAAAGCCTTGTCCTGGGGGCATCTAGTCCCACGAGCCTGGCTTCTGTCTTTTGACCAGGACTTTGGCACTTCAAGGATGCTGCAGGGACTATCCGGGGACCCTGCTGGGGTGAGGGAATGAGGACTTGCTTTGTCTTGTTGTGGAAGGCGTCAGTTCTGGGAAGATGCCAGTGGGACCTCAGATTGTGTGCAGATGTGGTCGGCAATGGCACGGTGAGTGAGGGCGTGTTTGTGACCCTCACTGGTGGTTCTGGGCCAGGCTGCAGTGAAGACACGCAGCTCCTCTCTACCTTGCCTGGGTGGCACAGCAGGGCTCATCTGGGCCCACATTATGCACTGTGCCTCTCCCTCCAGGTCCTCGTGTGAGAGGATGCTTTGGGTTGTGCCTGGAGCCCCACTGGGCATCTCGAGAGGGTGGCAGGGAATGTCTTGCACAATGAGTGACCAGCCCCAAATGGTAGTAGCAACTGCAGACAAAGCAAGGGCCCAACCTACATTTAGGGTGGTTTATGTGCAAAGTATGTGCCAGCCAAGCCTGTGGACGGGTACACCTGTGGGTGAAGGAGCACGTTCAGGAACCCTGGGCTGGAAGCAGGTAGGCTGCTGGGGCTTGGCTTGGTGCAGTCCCGCTGGGGCTGGTAGTTTCTGCGGATGCTGCATTCGCCGTGCGCTTTGCAAAGCTCACCTGCCTTCTCTCTCGTTTGCTTCCCACGCAACCCTCCTCTTGGGCTCCACGCTCTTCCCAGAGCGCAGCTTTGATCTGTTTGAAGTTTTCAGTCCAGGACAAAGTCTTGTTTCAGGGCTGAGCATCCAGGCCCACTGGTGATCTGGCTCTTTTCCGTGCGAGGCTCAGTGCTGGCTGGTCCCCACCGTGTGCCGCAGGCCACGCTCACGCCAATCTGGACACGCTTGTTCTTATCTCTGCTCTTTGTGCGTGTAGTTCTACTATGTCCTCCTGCCTTCATCCACCTGAAAAACTCCGTCTGGGCTAGCCCTGTGCCCCGGAGTCTTTCTGGGATGTTCCTGGCATAGTGGAGTCCTTGTTCTTTTGCAGCTGCCTGGCATGTAAGGCCTCACCTGCCGCTGTACTTGCCATCCTGTCATTGTCATTCCTCGTCTGCCTCCCTGGTTCTCCCAGTGGACTCAAAGCCTCTGGAGCATCAGACCGTGTCCATTCTGCCTTCCTCCCCGGGCCTCGCACAGACTGGCACGGGACACTAAATCCTCATTTCGAACAAGACACAGCAGGACCCCAAGGGGGGCAGTGTGGCACAGCTGAGACTTGGCTGCAGGTGGCTGCTGCCTTCCTGGCTGGGCGTGCTGGGAGCTGCACAGCTCTCCGGTAAAGTGACAAGTTGCCTTGCCAGCCCCACCTGGCCTGTGCCCTGGGGCTTCTTTTTGTCTGTATGGTGACTCTTCTGGGAGGAAGACAGATGCTTAAAAATATAACTGCAAAAACATTTATATGCAGATTTGTCACACATCGACATCTGTATTTTTGTGTATAAATGATACATTAAACTCATTGGGTTTCTGGTGCAGAAGAATCTTTTCTGGATAATTAATTTTCTGATTTATGTAGAATGGAAAGGAGGGGGAAACACGCTGGGAGTGTGCGTGTCCCAGGTCAGGGTCACTGGGATCCCGGCCCTTGGCTTCAGGCCTGCCTTTTGGAACTGTCTGGGTACCCAGCTGGGATCCCTGGGGGACTGGCCCTGCCCGGGAGCCCAAAGAACTTATTGCTGGAGGCTCTGGGATGGCAGTGCCTGCTCATGTCCTGGGGTCATGATGAGATGTCGCAATAGCCCTGCACTTTGTTCGTGACCTTTACGTTTGCCAGGGGCCTGCCCTGCTCCTTCTGCTCCCGTATCCCTGTGGAGCAGCAGAACAAGCCCCTGTGACCCCATATCAGGTGAGGCAGGTGAGGCTCCTTCACCTTCGCAAAGTCATGCCATACATTCGGGGTCACCCAGCTGCTGCATCCCGTGACTTTGACTGATTTTTTTCCATTTCATTCACTGCCAAACTTGGGACTCCAATGAAACGAACGATCTGTGCACACGGTCATCGGTTTGCCCATTCACTCACTCATGCGCTTACC
>CAUYSK010127091.1:0-31738 GCA_963575035.1 Avahi laniger
ACATCTTTCCAGAATTCCCTGGGCACCTCTGACTTAACATGTCCCAAACTGAACTCTGTATCTTGCCTGATATCTCATTTCATCGTCTCTAGTAACTGTTCCACCATCCTCTTAGACTGGCAAGCTACAACCTGGAAATAACGTCTCTCTCTCTCTCTCTCTCTCTCTCTCTCTCTCACACCCACACACACACACACACACACACACACACACAAAGTCTCTCCTACTAAAGACCACATGTTTTGGTGATCTCTCCTCTCTGTCATCATTATCACTGTTTTAGGCCAGGTCCTTATCCGTTTTCATTTGTATCAAAATACTTGCCCTCTGGCTGATCTTCTAGACTCTGGTCACTCATCTTCTCTTCCCTACTGTGGCTGAAGTCATCTTCCTAAAAACAAACTAGATCATAGATACCTCTTCTCTAATACCGTTTTTGGTTTTCCTTCTGCCTACATATTCCAAGAAGTAAAACATTTAGCTCCCATACACATATTCATTTGTAAATAACATAGATACACAACTGATGCATTAGTCATTGTACACATAAGAAAACAACATAAAAATTGCAATTTTAAATAGTGAGTTAATGACAAAATAAACCCTGTTTTATATTCTATTTATTCATGGTAGATAAAATCTTTTGCTATCACTACAATGTTCTTCAGTGAGAGTAATGTGGTTGAATATGTTTTATAATTGTTGGAAATCTTTACTGTGACAAGGCAACTTTTACAAATCTGGCTCTGAGTGCAGTTTATTTTGAGGTTTGGTTTGCTGCTGGCAGAGCTACAGAATCCGCCTCCCAGAGACCCCCATACAAACCGAGGAAGTATACCATTGGATGACCTTGTAAAATTATGATACTCACTTTTCAAAACCATCCACCAATTTTGCAAGGACTTTTGTTAAAATTCACTGCTTGCACTATTCATGTTATCTTTAATCTTTTAAAGTTGTTTATCCATTTGTGAGGCTTACGTTAGTCAAACTACATAATGTAACACATTACCACTTAATCAAGTACCCATAAAGTGCTGATATTATAAATTGCAATTTGCTTTAAGAATGAGTAAGGGGGTGAAGGACACTCCCTCAGTGTTGTGGATCCCAGTCCTTCCTTGGGATTCCTTGCACGTGGTAAGTCCCTCTGTCTTAAGTGAGGGCACCAATGTCAATCCATACGGTACTTACTAGTAAAGCCTAAATTCTTTCTTAGGTTTTCGGATAGATAGCCAAGTTTTAACATTTTCTTCCCACATGCCAGTGTATCATTTCACAGAACACTACGGTGTTCTCACCCTGCTTTGGAGACCACTGGCCAGTGTGTTACATCCAGACATCTCAGCTGGACATACCAGGACTTGCCTGGTCCACCCCCTGACCCCTCCGGTCCACACAGCCTACCCATCAGCCACACTGACCTTCTCCTCATCCTCGAATCTCTGATCATATCTTCGTCTTTCACATTTTCTCTCTAAAACACGTTTACCCACACACTCTTCCTCATCCCAAGCCATCTTTACCTAGTATACTCTTCTTCATCCTTCAAGACACAACACAAATGAGAGCGCATCTCCGATGTTCTTCCTGACTGACCAATGTTCTCTTAGCACTTTCTTCATTTTTTCAATATCACTTGAGCCATCTATGTACACATCTGTCTTTCCCTAAGCTGTAAGCCCCTCAAAACTAAAGAGAGCTTGGGTAACCACAGCGACTAATACAGAGACTGCCAGTAGAAAGCACCACAAAAATGTCTGATGGATAAATTACAACTTAGAAAGACTGAAGCAATTTTAAAGTTAGAAAAGGCAAAAAAGAGCACACATTTGTTGAAGAATCGAAGACTAATAGAAAGAACTTGCTGAGGCCAGGCAGAGCTGCTCACGCCTATAAACCCAGTGCTTCAGCAGGAGGATCGCTTGAGCCCAGGAGTTCGAGACCAGACTGGGCAACATAGTAAGACCCTGTCTCTACAAAAAATTTAAAAATTAGCCAGACATGGTGGTGTATGTCTATAGCCCCAGCTACTCAGGAGGCTGAGTCAGGAGGATCACTTGAGCCCAGGAGTTCAAGGCTGTAGTGAGCTATCATCACACAACACTGCACTTCAGCCTAGGTAACAGAGCAAGATTCTGTCTCTAAAACAAGAAAAAAAAATTCCGAAGAGAGGCAAGAGTGGCAAGAAATTAATCACCTATTATTTTTACACTGGCTGACCAATTCATAGACAGGATACAGGGGAATTGCAAAGAAGATGCAATTGGCAAGATAAAGTTTAATTAATCAAGAATAGCTTTCAATTCAACAAAAATTGGTTGCATTGTCTTCCAAGGGATGCCAACATGCAACACTGGTGATACCCCTGGTCCCTAGAAAGCTATTTGGGCATTGGGCTCCATGGAGCTGCAACAGACAATTTTAAAAGATTTCATCTGAGGAAGTAAGTTAAAAGATAGTTTTGCTTTTTAGGATATAACTATTAATTAATAAATTAATTAAATCTGCTGCCTTCAGAATGTACTGTGATAAAAACGCTGTTAGGCAAAGTTGATTCACTTCAGCCATACCTGTTTTAAGCAGCATATAAAAATATACACATCCAATTTATTTGTATATGAGTTTATTTTCAGAGTGGTATAGAATCATAAGCACTTCTAGCACACAATGAATGGCTTTGGATAAGCCAAGGCAACATTTTTTTCCTTTTGACATACATTAAATAGAACCTATGATGTATACACCAATGTATATTACATAATAAGTCTATTTTTGCTCTTCCATTCTATGTTACCTTGTGGAGGCAGTAGTTTCTGCTAGCGGTCATAGCCAGAAATTAGGACTTTGGCCAGTCATTCAAGATCATTCCAGAACTTCCTCTAAAAAATGATACATGTTTAGCTAACTCACAAATATTTACTCCTAAGAGCCTGCACAAAGCTTTGAAGGTGGTATTGCTTTTAATTTCAACACTTGCTCTGTGAACAGATGCTAGAGTCATCACAAGGCAGCGATCCCTGTGAGCTGTCACCTTACGCCACCTTTGCTACTCATCTTAATAAATACTATCAGATCTTGATAATGAACACTTCCATCTCAGTCTTGCAGGGCATCACAGATATATTTATGAGTGGTTCACTGAAGCATACCTCTTGAGGTAATAATTTATACCTAAAGCAGTATTGCATCTTAGCAAGGACTTGGAGGTAAAAAGTAATCAGATAAAATAAAAAGGATTTGTGCAAATGGTTTAAAACATTAATTGATAAACTCTGCCTCTCCTTTTTTAGTCCCTTGTGTTAGACATGTGTGGAAATGTGTGATTGAAGCTCTCAGAAATGAGCTTTAGGAAGTGCTCAGGTTATATAAAAATATTTGAGAACAGTTTTATAAAGAGATAAATGTTTTTAAAGGAGACTAGATGTCACTGATGGATGCGGGCAGAGACAACATAAAATTGCTGAGCTCAAAAACACTATTCAGTGCCCAGCAACACGTTACAATATCCCCTATCTGCATAGCAATTTAGAGTTTACAGCATTCATCCATGCTTCCCTTGTTTTAAGCACACGAAGTGTCGAGAGATGTAGAAAGCAAGTTTAATTGACATAATCTCTGCTCTTTAGAGAAAGAAGCCCAAAGCTTATTAAAATCTGCAATTTTATTTTTCTCACATTGATATCAGTTATTTTTCCCCGGATTTAATAACTGATTTTTACTCACAAAGCTATATTTCGACATTCCCATGAACACAACAGGAAAATTCTTTGTGAAGGCATAATTCAGACAATCACAGGGAAAACATGGGACAATGGGATTCTGCTGAAATATCTCATCCTTCAGACACATACATTCACTCCTCAAGTAGAGAATGACCATCAATGTCATTGAAATTAGCACATTTACTTGTGTTAATGTAACCTAACTTATCTAATGGTTGGTGTGTTCCCCAGGGTATAATTAAGAGGGATGGTCTTTCCTGGCTGCTGTATCACAGAAGAGTTTGGATGATCAATGCCTGGAGTAGACTGACCTTGGCTAAATCATAAGATAACCCTGACAGGCAGAGACAGAATTTTTCACTTTTAAGTGTTTTTCTACATAATATTATTGTATAATAATAGTAACAACATTAATGCTTCCCCCAAAGACTCCACACTGGCATCCTATGCTCACTCCCTACCATAGGTGGACTGTTTTCAGTTTCATGTTATCCCTAACCTTCTTGTGTAAAATGGACCCCTCTGGCAAACATTACTCACACTTACCATGATTTCCACTTTCTCATTCCTTCTGAGTACATATCCCCTTCAAGTTAGGCAATGACCATATGTGACTTTCCTTGACCAGAGAAATGTGAAAAGTGACCTGTATCACTTCTGTGTGAAAGCATTCGAGGTTTGGTGCATAATTCTCCACACTCTTCCTCTGCCAGGGTGCTCACGCAGATGTCACAGGAATGAAGCAGACTAGAAAGATGAGTCATCACAACAGATACCCCCGAGATTTGCATGAATAGGAAATTAACTTTTGTTATATTAAACCACAGAGACTTGAGTGGCATTTGTTACAGCAGCATAATCTAGCCTATCCTGACTGATGCAGTTTCTCACAAGCTCAATTCACACTGACCACAAACCATGCTGCAGCCCACAGCCATGTAAGTGGTGTTTATACCACTGTTTATATCACTGTTGAGGGTAAAGACTCAAAGAAATAACTGGAAGCAGCAGGAAGGTAGCTAAGATAAATCATACTGTGTGTCCTGCCCCCTTGCCAGGTCCCTGGATTAGCACCAAGGGCTTCCCAATGCAAATAACCATCTTGATTGATCACCAAAGGGTTAAATTTAGAACACACTAAAAACTAGCAAGAAATTCAATGAAAATGCCTAGCAAATAATAGGAAAAGCAGAAATAGGGCTTGGGAACAGGTTAAAAATGTGCATATAGATTCAGAAGTAATCTCCACACAGTTGAAAGTTGAATGTAAGACATACATAAAATTTCCGAGGGCAATGGCAGAGAGTGAAAAACACAAAAAGCCAAGCAGTGGGTCTTAAGAAACACTCATATTTGGGGGATAGAGAGAGGAAGAGAAGCAAGGAAGGAAGATGACAATACCCATTCATTTTGAGAGCTAAGAATACCATATCTTCATTAATAAATTCATTTAAATTTAAATTTCAAGGTTTTTAATGAGGAGAAAAAATGTGTTACTCCTTAACAATCCATTTACTTTCTCAGATATTAAAATAGATTACCCATCTGACAGGCAGCTGGACATTATCTGTAATAAAAAGCAAAATGATTTTTTAATTCAATGCCTCAGAACTAATTTATCAAGATTTAAAGTAGAGGCGGAGGAGAGGTTGGGTAAATTCACACCCAAAGAGTACAGTGCACCCTATATCTGGGCGATGGGCACACTTACAACATTGACTCAAACTCTACAAAAGCAATACATGTAAGCAAAACGTTTGTACCCCTGAAATATTCTGAAATAAAAGAAAAAATAAAAATAAAAATATTTAGAGTAGAAACAAAAACTTTCGAACGTGCATGCTTTGTTCTGCATCACATCTGGCAGGCACTCGGCGCTGGGGGCACGGTCCTCCTTCTCGGGCTGGCTACCTCATGCCTGTGCCCATTCCACACACTGCGCCCCCTGCTGTTGGACTTTGAGCCAGTTTTGCCCCTGCCAGGATGACCTCGAGAGTGAATTAACTGACATATCCTGAGCCCTAGGTATGTGTTCCAGGCGCCACACTAAGTGTCTTATGCGGGTTTTCCCACTTAATCTTCAAGACAACCCTATGAGGTGAGACTTAGTATCATCCCTATTTTATAACTTGTTAAGAAATTTGCCTAAGTTTACACAGCTAGCAAGTGGTGCAGTCAGGGTGCAAAATAGGTCAGCCAATGCCTAAGCAGGTGCTCTAAGCCTTGCTACTGAAAGTGTGATCCTCAAACTAGCGGCGCTGCCATAACCTAGGAGTTGGCTGGAAATGCAGAGTCTCAAACTCAACCCCAAACTCACTCAGAATTAGGTTTCAACAAAATCTCTGGGTGATGCCGCTGCACGTTTAAGTTTGAGAAGCACTGTGCTAAATCTCTCCACTAAGAAGACTTCGCTTTAATTAACGCTGGGGGAGATACAGACAATCTTTCTCCTGAGTAGTAATTTGGTAGGTGGGGGCATATATGTGTTCTCCGAGTGCTGAAGGAAGGATTCAGAAAAGTTCTTGCAGTTTCAAACACCAGCGATCATTGTGATCGGCGAGGCTCGGGACCAATTCCAAAAGCAGCAGATACCGAGCTGGGTCTTGACGCCAGAACATTTTCTCAATTCATTTCATTAAAAATAGGTGCTGTTCCAAATGGACAAGTGCCCACATCAATAATCTTCTGGAGGTAGTTTCTCCAGCCTGGATTCCATTTTCCAAATAGAATCCAAATATCAACAGCATCAACAAGCAGATTTGAAACCACAATAAAACGTATTATTAAATTGTTAATCGTGTTATTCCTAGAATTGTCTAGGTTAATTAATAATGTTCATGCCAAAACTAGTTTGTCCCTCATTATCAGTCGTGCTCCAGGTATGAGCACAAACTCTTGGTGTAAAAAGCAGACACACTCCGTTTGGTGTGCAAGCCGCTGGTTGCAGGTACTTAACTCAGGGTGTGGCGTCGCCTTTTCAAACCACCCCCTGCAAGCCGCGCCCGCCTGATCTCCCTCGGTACGGCCAAACAGCCCAGTTCATTCACCGGCTGGCACTCTCCTCCCTGTCACGATTTCAGCCTGGCTTCCTAGGGCCGAACCGGGGTCCTCAGGCGGGTCACCGCGGACCTGCCCTGGACTGTCCCCCACAGGGGTCCCCACCTGCACCCGCACCCTCAGGAAGAGGCAGTGCTGGCCCGGCTCTCTCGGGTGGACACGCCAAGAGGCGGCGGTGACAGACGGCGAGTCACGTGCGGCAGTGGGGGCGGAGCGCGGCCGGCGGGGTGGGTGGAGAAAACAAAGCCCCCAGCTGTCAGCAAAGGAAGGAGGCGACAGCGCCGGAGCAGGTGAGTCAAGTGCATTTAAAGCGGTACCGCCCTGGCGCACCCCAACACCCCCTGCCCTGGCGCAGTCCCTCCCCCGCCAGGCTCTGGCCGCGCCTCCTCCCGCCGCTAGGTCTGCAGCTTGCGCGTCGCCGAGCAAGTGGAGCTGGGGGTCCCGGAGCCCAGCAAGAAGTTGTGCAGGGGTCGGCGCCGCGGCCCCCGGGCGTGCGGCCCCCCGCGCTCCCTCGGGCTGCATCTCTCCTTCGGGTCCCCAGCGTTGCGCACCCCAGGAAAGGGGAGGGAGTCGGGGCTGCCACGCTGGCAGAAGCAAAGTGGACTGGTTGGGGGTGGGGGTGCGGGGGGGTGACCGGGGCCGTCCAGGGTAGGGAGACTTGGCGTGGGAGAAGGAGGGGGTCTCGCGGTGGGCGCGATCGCAGCGCACTGCCCTGGAGGCTGGAGTTGGGGCTCAGAGGCTGGCAGCCGGGGGCCGCTGGCAGAAGCTGCGCGCTTCGGGCCGACCAGGAAGTGCAGCGCGCCGGCGCCCCGCGGCTGGGGAGCTGGGGAGCACCCCGGGACTCCCGGCTCTGCTGCTGCCCGCGGCGCATCTCCTCCGGCGGAGAACAGCCCCACCGCTCCTCGACTCCGACGCCGGCTCCCGCTCCCCCTGGCGCTCAGGACTTAGCGGGCTGGGTGGGGAGGGAAGCGGGTTCTTATTCTGCACCTAAGTGGTTCTTCTGTAGGGAGCACCCTGCGCGCGGGGCGAGGGCTACGCAGGGACTCCCCACTATACTTCGGTAGGAAATTCTTCGATGTGCCCTTAGAAGAGCTGCACCGAACCCAGAAATCCCACAAAGAGCCGGAAGGAGGGGTGAGAGCAGAAAAGCCCTCCTCTCTGAACCCGGAGAGCTGGTAAAGCTGACTTTCGGACCCCGAAAGGGCTGGTGGGTTTGGCCACCCCTTGAGTCACTTTGCCAATCCAGTGCGGAGGGCAGAGCTGTAGCCTCGAAGGAAGGGGCGTCGCAGCCATTTGATCCGGAGGAGCCTTTGTCTCAACCCCCAGCACCTTCTGCTAGTCCTCGCCGGGTCAGTAGCGCGTGGAGTGATTAATATTCCGAACATTAGCCGTCCGGTCACCTCGCACCAGCCAAGGCAGCCATCCCTTCCCTGAGGGTCTTCTCTACCACTTGCTCTCACTTGCTCAAATCCTCGCCTTTTCAAAAAAAGAAAAAGTGGTCCAGACCCGCTAGGCAGGGGGAGGGGGTCACTAAAAGCGCTATATCGTAGACAGTGTAAAATCAAGAGTTAAGTGCTTAAACCCGCGCCCGCCCGCGCGCAAGGAGACGGAAGAAGAACTTTCTTGATTTGCATAGTATCTGCCCCGGGGCCGCGCTGTGAGGCTGAGGTTCGGTCCCAGCCGAGGTGAAGCACGCAGTCCCGTCCTGATTGAGGTCAGACTCAGCGCCTACTAATCTGAGGACCCGCGGCTTACAACTTTGCGGAACGGGACACTGCAATGAAACAGAACAGAGACCAAAAGGTAACCGGGAGAATAGCAAGATTTGAGATGCTTCTCTAGGACACAAAATTTGCCTAAATTTTTAGCAAGCAAAGAAGGGAATGGTCCCTGGTTAGCCAATGTCCCTTCTGGAAATGTCCCCTTTGTTGTCGTTCTTCTCTGCCACACTCATTAAAGACATCAGTTAGGGGCCATGTGTCAGTAGATCTCTTAAGATAGGAGATTTGGGAGCCGAGCAAGCGGTCCTTAGGTAAGCTTAATTGGTTCGTTTTCTTTGAGTGGGTTAGCTGTGCTGCCTCAAAGCACAGGTTCTCAAATTTTGTTGCATATTGGAATCACCTGGGGGGTTTTGAAAAAATCCTGACGTCCTAATCACATTGCAAACCATTTAAATCAGATTGGATGTGAGAATCAGGCATTGATATTTAAAAACAAAAACAAACTCCAGGTGATTTCATTGTGCAGCGAAGTTTGGAACCCCTATTGCAAAGGAAGAGTTCCGTGGCCTGCAGCAGCAGGCTTGGCAAGACAAGATGCCAGTTTAACTACTAGGGAGGGTGAGAGAAAAGACGCTGAAACTGAGGTGCCGATGACTAACACCCTGGGGCGGGGGACTGTCATCTGACAGCCTGGCTGGTGGTGACACCTACCACATCATTTTCCCCTTCCCTGCCTAGAGTTTGGTTCTCGTTGGAAAGATCGAAGTTCACTGTCATTGCCTGGTTTCTGCACTGCAGTTAAGGGAGAGGTTAGAGACTCATTCCTGTGATGACTCATGTGTAGCAGGCAGTAGGGAAACCCGGCAGGAACAAACTCCAGCAGCCTGGTGAGTCAGCAGGCTGCAGTTCACAGCGAGCCCAGCAAATAGGAAGTAATTACAGCAAGTAGCTTATTGACACATGCTCCACTCCTTTGAGAGCACATCTTAATATCTGATCACGACCTGTTTGCTTGCAGGAGCCACTCCCTTTTCCAGCACCCCATTCTACCTGCATCATATAATGCTCTCTCCTGTCAGAAGGGAAAACATGAAGACAATTAGACATCTTATAAATTCCTCGGTGGGAGGCATATAAACAACTGTTGGGAAAGTGTGAACTGGTTTGGGTTACTTCAGTTATTTCAAGTGGAAGGGATGGATTTGCAGTACATAAATTTTGAATACAAAAAAGTCAATTACTGTTTGTACATCCAGGAGTAGATTAAAGGATCTATTTAAATAGAAATGGTTACACCTAACCTTTTACATAAAATTTTATGTTTGCTGTTGACCAGTGGTTTCTTGCTTTTAAAAAAAAAAGTCATCTCCAAAGGATCTAAGATAGCCTACATAAAGATGCAAAGTTTACTTACTAAACTTATTTTTTAAATTTTTTTACTATTACTTTCAGTTTTTATACCTCTTCTTTCTTCTTTATTTTTTGTCATCAATGGTCTCTGTGCTGTTTCCTAAATACTTTCTTCCTCGTTCTCGATTTCTTCGAGGGGCAAGAGTTGCCTTGCACATAGTGCTCACTCAGTACCGTCAGCCCCTGAACTTCATCGGAACCTCTCATATAGGGAGGAACCTTTATGTCTGCAGCCCCCCTAGAGCACAAGACTGTGAGAGTTCACGGATACTGTTTGCACTGAAGATCAGAAGGTGGGGAGAACATTGGAAAACAAAGCATCCTGAGTACATTAGTTTTGCTATTTTTCAAGACAGATATTCCAGATACGTAGAGGCCAAAGTTCTGCTACAATTTTTAAATGCTATAAAATGATAATCCATTTGTTCACTTACATTTTTACATAAAACAATTTAGCATTTTGAACATAACTAATAAGTGTTATAACATTTAACTACACTCTCATGGGCCAAAGATTCGCTTCACAAAAGTTCACTTTATGCCCATTATTTTGAAAAAACAAAAACATGCACATCCAGTTCTGTGCATGCCAAAAGGAATTCATTAAGCTAGGAGTTGTTAATAGTTATATATAAGTTATAGTTAATAGTTATATATGAGTTAATAGTTAAACAGCTTTTATTGTCATCTGCCTACTGCTCTCAGTAAAGTGGCACAAGTACATTTAAATAGCCAGCATATTGAAAAGTGGTAAGTTGTGTATATTCTTTGATAGACACCACCAAAAATAAATGTTAATAAGACTTTCCAATAACCAAAGTAATGCATTCATTCTCACTTCGTGGCTTAGAAAAGGAACTGGGGGTGCACTTCTGAAATGTGAGCCCCTTTTTTGGGAGCTGTAAAATATTGAAAGGTTGAAAGTAGTCCAGAAAAAAAGGACTAATAGGATTACTCCATATTCGTCAGAAACTGTTTATCAGAGGATGATATATACCTAGCTCTGTAATATTTACAAGTAGGTCAAAAGGGGTGGGGTACAAAGAAAGGGCGTCATCTAAATTTTAGAGGCTCTAAAGGGTTTGAGAACAGATGAGAACCACCCAGTCTTATTATCTTAAATTTACATAGCCCTTTGGTCTTATTAACATATCAGGCCCTAAACATAATTGAGTAGATGGTATTCCCAGGTGCAGAAACTGCACAGTGAATCCAAAAAGTTAAGTGATCTTCCAAAAGTAGCAATGCCAAGTCTAGCACACTAGGTTATTGGCTCCTTTTCCAGTGTCTATTACATCATATAAGTTTTGATGTAGTCTTGCCTGGAGGCTTTGGCTAGACAAGATCAGTTCTACCTAGCTCCTCCTTCCTTGAAATGGTAAAACTACTCACATGCATTGTGCTCTCCCTGACTTTATTCTTAAAGAACCTTTGGACTAGGCCAACCCCAAACAGTCTGAGCCATCTTTAGCTCCTTATCTAGGTAACCAAAGGTTGTAAGTTCTTTAAATCTTTCCCCAAGTCATAGAAGCATCAACTTTCTTATTAGGGGCCCTTAAAAGTTAATCCCACCACCCAAAGAAAGTTTAAATGCCCTGTACAACATCTTCGCTAAGGAGCCTTCCCATGTATGCTAGAATGTCTCCCTCAAAGCACATTCCAGTCATGGGA
Source organism: Avahi laniger (assembly GCA_963575035.1). NCBI lineage: Eukaryota > Metazoa > Chordata > Mammalia > Primates > Indriidae > Avahi > Avahi laniger. The sequence continues at coordinate 11,585 of CAUYSK010127091.1, forward strand.
AGTTCTCTTTGCCGCATTCACCTATGAAGGCCACAAAGAAATACAACTCTCTTACGTAATTCACCTGCAACTGTCATAAATGTTTAAAGGGAATTTATTCTTTTTAATCTGTGATAAGGAAAAATCTGGCTGTTGTATTTTGAATCTCTTAATTCCACAATTTTTGCTCCAAATTTACAACATTTGAGAAGTACTCAAAATTACGTTTGTTACACCAGAGCTTTATAGAATAAATTGATGAATTTGCTTCCAACAACCTAGTAATCTACACACTTCAAAAATGACTGCTGACAAATTTTAGACAATTACATTAAGCTTGTGTTGAGTTGAAACTCATGGCTCCATCTGTTTCAGGAATTAGCAGGGCCGGAAAGATTACTATTAAGATTCTAGAGAGACTATTTGAAAGAATAACTACATTGATAGGAACTTGTCTCAAGTATTTATGGTAAGTGTTACCTGTCATAAAACTTTCTTCAGTTAAGAGGACTTCCTCCTTTAGATGAATTGTGAATGCCACAGACTGGGAGTTGGCAGATAAGTTTCACTTCGACTGAAGGAGCAACTTTAGGAGTTACATATATAATTGGTATCCTCTTCATCCTTTCCAGAATCAGTCCACCTGTAATTTATAGACAGAAAAAACAAAGGGGTTCCTTTTACACTAAATCAAACAATGCATTATAATGTAAATGTTGGACTTCAGCTGAAACATTTTTAAAAACAAAACCAAAAAATTTTAAATGTGTTTAACCCCATCCTAAGACTACTGATAAAATGGTATGTAGATCTCTAACTCCCAAGTAAGCTTAATCTCCTAGCGCTCCTGATGGGGGAGCAGGAAGAAGGGTTTGGCAGAAGATAGACCATATAACTCCTATGCTAACCGGATAAGGGACCAGTCTAAGTGAAATTAACTGTCCTCCCTTACGATCTAGATTTCACATTTTTATTAAATATATTCTGTTTGATATAGCTTATGCCATACATATAACACTAGTAGTTTCTCTCTAAACTGCTCCTAAAATTAGGAAATCATTGGACTTACTATATTTTTACTAGAGTAGAGACTTCATAATTGTCAATTTGTTAAACAGGGGCAAAACATTCAAAGGTGTTTTGCTAATAGGCAAAACTTGGTCCCAACTTATTATAAACATGGCAGGAATAACTTGATATTTGAAGTAGTTAGGAGAAAGGCAAGTAAGTAAGAAAAGGCAGCTGGAAAATGAATAGTTCCTTTTAGTTTTGCTAAAAATATCTGAAACTATGCATTGGATATTATGCATAAGAGCTAAACCAGAGGACTAGATTGAAAAGCTGGTAAATCTGATCCATTTGACAAAATTTTATATTAAGAAAAATCTTTCATGATTTTTATCAAGAACCCACTATCTTAGTTTTGCCACTGAGCTTCTTAACTCTCCATAAAGTGGAAAAGAGAGAGAGCTAGAAGAAAAACCTCCCTGTTTTGTCCCACCTGGTTCTTCCCTAGAAAGAAGCTATTATTTATATATAAGCAAGGCTGTTAGTTTCACTTCCAGTTTGCCCTCTATCATGATTTTTTTAAGTGTGGTCTTCTGGGCACAAATCTCCTAAAGGAGCTTCCACAAATCAGCATCACTAATAACCAAGTGTGTTATGGTACTGGCAAGTCTAGAAAGCAATCTGTTTAAAGAGTTGAAATGTTTCAACAGCACTGTCAGTGGGTCTGTTAATTTTCCGTCTCAGCATCTGCCCTCTCGGTGTTTCAAGGTAAGTTAGAATTTGGGGTATGCTTTTATCTAGGCTTGCCAAGTAAAGTACAGGATAACGAGTTAAATTTGATTTTCAAATAAACAGTGATTTTTTTTTTAGTGTATATCCCATATATTACATAGGTTACATGGATATAATTATAGTAAAAATGCAATCTTTTGTCTAAAATTCAAATTTAACTGAGCATCCATTTTGTTATTTGGATTTTTTTAAATTTTTTTTTTTGCTAAATTTGACAACCCTACTTTTATCATATAATAAATATCAAAATGACAAGTTTTCCTGGTCTGTAAAATATCTGATTTGAGGTTATATGTCTGAGATAATGAATTAAAGTGTCTTAGCTACCTTCACCTACCGAAAGAAAAAAGTCATTAAGCGAAGTTTTCTTCACAATTTGCTTAATTGAGGGGAAATAAAAAACAAAAGAAGAACTAGAAAATCAACAGTCTTTTTATTTTGTAAGATAAAGTACTTTCTATTCTTTCACAGGTGTTTTTATAGACTAGATACTTCCATAAGCAAGTTGTTAGTTCAAATAAGGCTAACGTGGGAAATCCATCAACCATGCCAACAGTGCGTTACTAATCAAAGTGCGGTTCCAGGTGATCCAATGATGCTTTGATGCCCAAGTGAGGTCCCAGGACCTGCAGCATCAGCATCGTCTGGGAATGTCTTAAAATGCACAGTTTGGGGCTCAGGCCAGAGTTCCCAATCAGAGTCTTCACTGTAACAAAAGACCTACAGGTGATTCACGTGCATGTTGAAGTTTAAGAACCCCTGACTACTCGCATTTTCCACATACTGTTCATTTTATTTAATACCTTGTGGAAATAGTCCTTAACAAATTGTCTCTTTTAACAATTAAGAAGAAATAGTTTCTTTGGAACAAATATCTTCAAGGTATGCAATCATTGCATTTCTGTTTTATTCATATGAAAATCCTAAATAGCCATTTCTAATGGTTTATGATAAATCTATGTGAAAAAATAAGACAAATGAATTTTTAGAAAGATTCTTATGTGAACTAACTTGACAGCCTATTATAAATAACATTGTGGGTTGTCCTTGATTAATAACCCACAAATTAAGTGGATCACAACTCCTGGCCTTCAGATAGCCAGCAAATCTCTTTTGTGCTTCTTCATTTCATGTATTTATATACCACACATTCAAATACTTGTATCCCAGGGTTCCTCTAAAATTGGATAAAGGAGATCCTGTTTGGGCCTGTGGGAAATTCCAAACTATTCTTGTGAAATTCTAAGTTTTAAAAAGTAATTAAAAAGGTTCTATAGATAATTGTTTTTGAGTTGAAAACCTCACTTCTCTATGCCTGTCTTTCTGGTTTTTAGAAGTTACGGTAGTGTGTGGTAGAAAGAATCCTGGAATTGGAGCAAGAATGTCAAATAGCCTGTATTTTAAAACTGCCTCTGCTGCTAACTGGGTGACTTTGGAGATGTTAACATCATTCATCAATATCCCTCAAATTGAGTTTTCTCATCTGTCAGATAGAGACAGTGGAGTCTGACATTGTCATAAGACTCTATTAGATAAAATGTGTGTAGATCTTCACGACTGTAGGATGTACGGTGACATGGTCCTAAGACTTGTTTAGTGATCTGCTTCACATAGGGCTGGCAGTTGATGAAATATTATAGGATGTGGTTTCCTGCAGCATTAACCAATTTGGAAGAAAGGTGATGTTCGTTTTAACAGTTCCACCTCTACCCTGGGAATGGAACCATAGAGCACTTATCTTATGTGTAGGTGGTGACTATATGTCCAAGTCAGCCACAGGCTCTTCTGCTCCTCAGAAACTTCAAGTTCTCCTTATGGCTGGGGAACAGATCTCATTATGGCTGCAGGGCACCAAGCAATAAATTCCTTACCAGTCACTGCTCTGTGAAATCAAAGACAAAGTTCTTTTCTGCCAGAAATTTGCATAATCCCTCCTGCACTCTCCCCCAGGAAAAATTTATTAATGGATTATGAAAACTTCCTTCAATATTTTAAATTACTCAACTCATTTTATAAAATGCTATACCTTCAATTATTTCTTCAAAAACACTTGTTTTGGCCAGATGCGGTGACTCACACCTGTAATCCTAGCACTTTGGGAGGATGAGGTGGGAGAATCGCTTGAGGCCAAGAGTTCAAGACCAGTCTGGGCAATAGCAACACTCCGTCTCTACAAAAAATAGGAAAATTAGCCAGGTGTGCTAGCACATGCCTGTAGTTCCAGCTGCCTGGGAAGCTGATGTAGGAGGATCGCTTAAGCCCAGGAATTTGAGGTTATAGTAAGCTATGATGATGCCACTGCACTCTAGCCCAGATGACAGAGCATGACCTTGTCTAAAAAAAAAAAAAGTTTTTAGATAGCCATCATAACCACATTTTTACATAATTGCGATTAGTTATTAAGTATCTTTTTATCTTATCCAGTCATACAGCCCCAAATTGGAAGAGCCTGTATGGTCATTTTATTAAAAGCACCTCAGGACAGAATTTCTCCCACCGGCACACAGACGAGAAACTTATTTATGCTTTTATTGTTTAATAAACATAAATTCATTAGTGAGAGTCTTTTAAAAGGGGGGAGGGGCGTGAGGGGAAGGCACTCCTAATCTTAACCACCCTCAAGCAACTATTACAGAAACTATTTTTGTATAAAGCTCTTGTCTGTATTTACATCCAACAATAATTTATGTAAAATGTTTTCTTAGCATTTTTAATGTTTCCTGTATCCATCATAATGCTTCTAGCTTTGGTGTCTTTGCCTGTGCCTTTGCTCCCTCTTCTGCCTTGGACACCCTTCCCTGGTTAATTCAAGCTCAGGCTTTCTCTTATCTCAGGTGTTAATTCCTCTAGGGCCTTGCTAACTCAAAAACTGTGGTCCACTGATGAGTGGCATCAGCATCACCTGGGAGCATCTTGGAAATGGAGAAGCTCAGGCTCCTCCCCAGACATTCTCAATCAGAATCTACACTTTAGTAAGGTGCCCACGTGGTCTGTTGTTAGGCATGGACATTTGAGAAACCTCAGTCTGGAAAGCCTCACCTTCCAATCATAGTCTTTGCCCACCTCTCACTGGCCCAGCCATCCCTGTAGGGTAGACTAGGTGGCCCATGTTTGATTTGGTTGAAGATTGCAATGGACTCTTATTCACCTCCACATCCCCAGATCCTAGCACAGAACTTGACACCAAAGAGTTCAGTTTGGGGAATTGTTTCATCATTTTCCGACATGACTGTTTTGTAGATGAAGGATTGCAAAGAGAGTTTTCTTGTGTACCCAGAATGCTTTCCATCACAGGCCTGCAGTTTGTTAGAGGGTTCCCTTTTGTTACAGTCTTTCTTATGGAAAACATACTTGGTTAGGAATGCTTCTCTGTGAATAATTTTTTTTTTATTTCAGCATATTATGGGGATACAGATGTTTAGGTTACATATGTTGCCTTTGTGAATAATTTTTGAAAGTCCCCCATCAAAATTTTTGAAAGTCCCCCATCAAAACTTTGTCCCCTCTGCTTTAAATATGAATACCTGCTAATTACCAGTACTTCCAGGAGGAATCACACTTTAGACTTGGTGTGAAGGTTGACCCGCTGTCAGGCTTTAGTAAGTGTTTAGGAGAGGGACATAGAGATAATGGTTATCTGACAGGAGAAAGTAGGGAACGCTAGTGATGTTGGAAAAGAGAAATGCTAGAGTACTGGAAAATAACTTCTAACTCCGACAGATGTTAGCATATTTTTATCTTGAATCATAATGTAGGTCACTTTTTCATTTAAAAATAAAACACATTTCTTATCTATAAAATCTCAAGATGTGACTTTTTTCTCCTGTCCTGCCACGTCTATGGCAAATTTTATCCAGTCCTACATTCCAAGTGAACCACTGATACCCTAGGGATTTTTTTTAGATATTTGTTTTAAAAATCTAGCTAGTCCAAAGTGCAGGGACTTCTCCACTGATGTTTTTACACTTGCATTGAAACTAAGCAATAACTGAACTATAGGGAGCTTTCACTGTACCCATAGATCACATGGTTTTTTCATTCAAGGAATATTTAGCGGACTTGGGAACAGACAATCTAATGCAGGGAAGCGCAGCCCATGAGCCCCTGTTTTGAGTAGCAGGAAGCTGATGAGAGCTTTGGAATCAAATTGTACCCAGAAACAAGAAACATCTGTCCTACAGGGCTGTTATTTGTCTTATTTGAAAGGAACTAGAGGCTCTTGGTACTGCTTACCAACAGCTCTCACAATTAATCACTCAGACCACAAGACTATAAGGATTGCAATTGTATTCAAGAATGTGTGGCCTTTTTTCTCCTCTTGGGAGTCTACTACTATACTTAGCCATCACCATGGACACCAGCTCCAGTCGAGTTGTGGATCTGAGTTGGTCAGGTTCACCTCTTTTATGGAAGAGTCTATTAGGTTGTCTTTCCTAACCTGCTTACCTAAGTGCCTGTGATGACGCTATTCATGATAATTTGCCCAGGCCTGGGACCTTGGGTGGGGTTTGCTAAGAGTCATCTGACACCTTTAAAGCATGTCTTATTGAGCAATCTGACGCAGTTGAGCCATGCAGGATGGGCAGAACAATTGTTTTCTATGAGCTATAACATCTAGCCTAACTCCATTTGAGTCATATTTTTCATGGCATTTGCAGCCCATCCCAAAGGGAAGAGATTTTTAACACTATATTCTTGTGAGTCCCAGTGGTGTGTTAAAGGTAGCTCTTGGAATCTGAAAGCCGTGTGAATTTTTTTGTTTTTCATAATTGAGGGAGTTTGTTTTTAAATTGTTAAAGAAAGATTAATAACCTTGAACTTTGTTACCAGCCTGTTAATGATTTTGTATGACTTTGGGTGAGAGACTATTGCACTTTGGATTTCTCTATCTGAAAAATTATGTAAAATTTTTTTTTGACTAATGATCATGCATAGAGGATCTAGAGATTAAAAGAATTAAAACATTAAGGTAAAAGTATTACATATAAGAATTAAATGATAGTCAAAGGGAAAGCAGCAATGGCTACTAAACTATTTAAAACAAAACATGAGTTAAGACAAAGAATGGTTGTTTCTACCCCTTTAGTTCAAAATCTAAGTCTAAACAATGATCTTCACTCAAAACATTTGCAAGTTAGTCACCACACATTCTTATTGTTTATTATTATGTTAACAATAAGTAAATTTAAACTGATTTTCAAGAGACCTGGTTCTTGTCCCAGCCGTACTTAAGGTGCAATCCAAGTCAACTCAATTCATCTTTCATACATTTACCTCTCCGTTCTCCACAAAATATCCTAGCACTCTGAAACATTGTTGTTAGTTCTTCTTTTTTAGAATAAAATATAATAGAAATGCAACCAGAACTATATTTTTTTCTTTGGGGAATCCATAAATTACTTTCTAAACATGAGGAAAATATGTAGTTTTGATAGTCCATTAGCACATTGAATTCTTTAGTTAAACTGGAACAGGCAGATGTAGTGATAAGTTTAAACGTCCATTTAACATATGGAGAATGCCATTATAGCTCCTCACAATATGAAAGCAATGTGATTTCTGGCAGAACAAACACATTTTAAAAAGCATACACTCGGAAGTCTTCCTGAGCTCACGTTTTCCCTGTGCGTGTGGTTCTTAGTGTTGGGTCATCTCTCCATCAGTCAGCCTAGGCTGAGAAATAAAGAGGCCATGTATCATATCCTGTTGGAGATAAGGGAAGAGGTGGAAAAAGAACTACTGACCAAGTCTAGCAGTTGAGTCGTGTTACCTCTAAACATTGATGAAGACAAAAAGGCTTGCATCTCATGGTTTTGGATCGCTGCACAATTACTAGACACTGATACGGTGCCTGCCTGGGGCACCACAGCATGCAAGGACAAGCAGAAAATAGATTTAAAAAACAGGGATCGAACCAATTATGACAAACCTTCTAGCCTAACACAAGTGGAGTTCCCCTTCGTCAGACTGTAGTTGAGTTGTGATAGTGAGTATAGAAAGGCTACAAGTCAACAGTTGTGACCAGAGGTAGGAATCACTGCTGTTTTATGGCCCTGGTATCTGAAAATGAATGCCAGATGGTGCTCGAGGAAGAGTTTGTGATGAGCAAAGCCTTCCTCTGACGAGGCTGCAGTGGCGCTGTACTCTGGACTCCCGACGCACAGCTCTAAGACACCTTCCCATTCCTGGAGGGAACAAGTGAAACTCGTCGTGTTCCACCTGTCTTGAATGTCTGGCACAATCAGAGCGTTCTGACAGGGAGGATCTCACAAAATCAGGACATAACTCTCCAAAACATACGCCTTTCATTATTTATGCCAATTAGTATCGTAGTGTTTCAGAGCTGCAGTTACCCTTGGGGATCACCTCATTACTTTCTAGATGAAAAACTGAGATACGGAGGTTTGTTTTTTTTTTGTTGTTTTTTTTTTTTTTTACTAAAACCACTTGGCAGCTGCAAAGTTTTCAAGTTTGTAGTGCACTGTTTGCTTTTGACAGTGTTTGGCAAGTCATCTGAGCTTCTTCCTGGCTCTCTAGTACATTGTACAGATGGAGAGGACAAGGTGACACATTAGCTGTCCCTGTGGGAGACAAAAAAGGAAGCACCTTGTAGGATGAGGAGGAACAAAAAGGCAGAGAAAAGAGCTTCTCTAGGGTAGCAAAGGTTTGAAGGAAGCAAAAATGTTAAATGAAATGTTATCTACAAAGTGTGCAATCCCTACGACAATCTTATGAGCTACCATTCCACATAAAGCTAATAGGAGAAGTTTCACTTGTGGCCAGAAGGTTAAGTTTTGGTTTTTGGTTTCTGTTTTTTGCTTTTTTTTTTTTTTTCTTTAGGCTGCCAACCTTAAAGAGATGGTGGTCAAACTGCAAGGTTTTCCAAGGTCACGCATTATAGAAGAGGTAGCAAAAGAGACCTCAGCAGGGCCAGAAAGGCCAGTGAGGGTCCTGTTCCAGAAATTCCTCAGGGGTCTTTTCATCAAGGCCACATCTACAAAATCCCTTAAGATACGTGTTCCCTCCCATTCTGTTTAAGCTGTTGGTCTTGTCTAGAGTTGACTCTATTTTCATGTTTCCTGACCTTGTAATGTTCAGACCCAATTGTCTAGGGAGATATATCCAAATTCAGTTATTTAATAATAATGATAAACTTAATAGGTATTTTCCATTACATAGAAATTTACAGTTGCTAAAGAATTTTCGTATATAGCAGCAACCTGCTAAGTAACACTTTCCAGAAAACTGTGAAAACTCTGGGGCCCAGAGTTTAATGGCACGCCCAATGTCACATAATGGGGAAAACCTCAAACCCAGGGAATTTTACTTCAAGCCCAATGTTCTTTATACCAGCCAGGTTTACAATGATAGTTGGTTTCTCAGGGTAGCCCTCTAAGGTCCTTTAACCCGTAGAGATATTGAATTATACCAGTATCTTAATCTCTAACTACCTTATGTTTCCATGGAAAGATGCATAGGGTTTCAAAAAATTAGTTAACAAATATATTTTTGAAACACAGCCCACCATAGATGAGGACTCCTGATATTCTAGCATTGGTAGCCACTTCTTTTCCCCCAGTTTGAAAATGCAAGAGCACCAAGAGAGGGCATGATGAGCTGTTCAGGAATATTGTTAGAAAGTTCAGGCAGTCTCTAAAGTCTCTTTGAACCTGACACTTGTAGGCAAAATGATGGTCCAAATATGCTGTACAGTTGTGGAAACAGTAATGCAGAGTTTTTAAGTTTTTAGCTCATTGTTTACTTTTGACAGAGTTTGGCAGGTCATCTGAGCATCTTCCTATCTCTCAAGCATGCTGGATGTACGTGTGGTAGCTTCAGCTGACTCAATTGTCTACACAGAAATAACAGTGGCTTCATTGAGGGTGCTCATGTAACAAGATCCAGAAACAACCATTCAGGTCAGCAGAGAAAAAAATAACAAGTTTTTGTTATAAACACTCTCTAATGCATTTGCACAGATTAGCAATCAAATAGATACCATCTTGGAAAGGAGAGAACTTTTCTAAGGACCTGAAGGCTGGATGAGTATATTACTCATCGGGGCTTAGGGATGTGGAGGGAGAGGAAGAGGAAGAAAAAGTGATGTGTCCCAAGGATGGGTTTTACCTCCTGAATTTTGCTTTGGTCCATCATTTGGTACCAAGATCTGAGTTATAAATTAGTTTATTTCAGTTGGGATCATGTGAGTGAATGGTTCATCTGGCCACGTGCCCATTAGATTGCCACCGTAGCAGATTTTGGAAAGAGCTCTGAAGCAGAGAGATTGTGCTTTGCAACCGGCAGCATCAGCAACACATGGAAGTTTTTAGAAGGGCAGAATTTCAGACCCCACCCCAGACCTGCTGAATCATAATCTACATTTTAACAAAATTCTCACGTGATTCATAAAGTCAGGAAACCACAGCCACAGAGGATCCTGAGAAGTAAGATGCTTATTTCCCTCTAATTTTCAAAATGAGAAAAACAAGTGATTTTCACACTCTACATGCTAAGAAGAGAGCAGTCATAAAGCTTTCCCCTTTTGTTATTCCACTTTCCCTGTCAATTTCATTGCATTCACAACCCCATGATATAATTATTAATTCATGTGTCTGTCACCCAACTGGACTGTAAGCTCTTTGGTGGCTGTGCTCTGTATTGTTCACCCTTAGAGCCCCAACACCTAGCATGGTGCTTGGCATCTAACAGGTGCATACAGTGCTACTTAGGAGCTCCACCTTCAAAGTACAACAAACATGGGTTTGAATCCCAGCCCTGCCCCAAGTCTCAGTTCATGCATCTGTGAAACAGAAATAGACAGCACTCCTCCCTAGCACAGCACTTGATGCTTCTTAGCTACTCATAAGTGGTGGCTATTGTTATTCTTATGTGCTCAATAAATATTGAACAAATGAAGGAATAGGAACCTCCTATAAAAACTTTTAAGAAGATTAAAATTTGGTGCCCTGATGCTTCAAATATATGCAATTGAATTTAAAAATAATAAGCAAAGCAAATCTGATATATTCAAGAAAAGACAAAGGTAGAATGGATTGAAATGAATCCATAAGAAAAGCATGTGATTCAGAATCAGAAGACCAGTGTCCTTTATTAGCTATGTGATCTCATGCAAGAAACAAGATCCCTAAGCCTCAGTTTCTTCATTTAAAGGGTGGTGGTAATAATCCTCTTTATTTCATGGGGTTGTGCAAAAGCTTTTACAACTTGCAGAGCAGGAGGGCGGGGCCTGCCTTACTCATTTTTGTACCCCTACCTCTTAGCACGGTGCCTGACACATAGCAGGTGCTCAATAATCCATGTGTGTCCAATCAGATTAGAGCATGCACTCCTAATGGGGATGAAACTTGGATATCGCAATGGCTTGTGGCCTCCAAAGCTTACCACTCACAGACAAAATCCTCTTCTGTACCGTTTAGGGGATCCTAAAGGATTTCTTAGCATCTTTAAGGGATAAAAGGTTCTTTGCATGTGTAGAGAGGGAGCGAGGAAGACGATTAAGAAAAAAAGTTTGATAAACACAATTAGAGTTCTGGCTCTGCAACTTGGTACCACATGACAGTCCTTACAGAAAAAGCATAAAAGAGAGAAAAGCACTAACTAAAAGGCAAGCAGAGTGAATCTCTAGAAATAAAGAAACAATGGCAATTTCAAGATCCTGGGCGAGATAATATATGTAAAAAGAATTTTGCCAAATTAAGAGCTATAGAAATGTGTAGTTATGGAGGGAAAAGCCTTTAAGAAACATTTTCAAGTTGGATGTTTTATTTGGATTTATGTCCAATAATACGTTGATTCTCCCCCTGGCTGTTTTATCCCTGACTATGTAATTGGGGCTTTTGCTCCGCAGCTTCCCTAGGATATTTCCCAGTCGAGTGAAATTCAGCATGAATTTCCCCAGCGAGGAACTTAGTGACTGATATAGCCCCAAACCTTTTGTGAGTAGATTCCTCTGCAAGGTGGACCCCACGAGCAGGGCTGTCTGTTGTTACATCAGCATTCTGGGGTCTCCACATTGGCTCAAACAGGAAACTTGTGGGCAGAGGCCATGCAAACATTCCTGCACATTTCTACAAGTTCCGTCCACTTACCAACACTTTTAACAGATGCGGCTGAAAATGTTAAGTAAGAATTTGAAACAATTTCCACAGAGCACAATGCAAAAGCTGGACAAGGCTTTTCCATGTTTTAAGGGAGGTCATAGCAGCCCTCGAAACCCAGCGTCGTAACAACCCTCTTGCCATCGTCAAAGTCTTACTTGATCTCATGTGTAACCCTTTTTAACATGTTACTGTGTTCCTTCTTTGGATGGGCAAAGGAATTGCAGACTATGAAGATAGGACACGTAGAAAGCATCCCTTTAGTTTCCACTGTGACCTGAACACTAAACTTGAACCCTGGGCCCTGAAGTTGAACCTCTGTCTGGGCTACTCTCCTGCTTCACACTTTCACCACATTTCATTATCAGTCATATATGAGGATAGGAGCTGTTCTTCTATGTCTACTACTCTATTTTTGCAGTGGCTCACACCTATAATCCTAGCGCTCTGGGAGGCTGAGGCAGGTGGATTGCTTGAGCTCAGGAGTTCATGACCAGCTTGAGCAAGAGCGAGACCCCATCTCTACAAAAAATAGAAAAATTAGCCAGGCGGGGTGGTGCACACCTGTGGTCCCAGCCACTTGGGAGGCTGAGGCAGGAGGATGGCTTGAGCCCAGGAATTTGAGGTTGCAGTGAGCTATGATGATGCCACTGCACTTTAGCTGGGCCAAAAAAAAAAAACTTCCATACTATTCTATTTTGAAAAATATCTGATTAAAAATGGATAAAAGGATGAGTGAAAATAATTATAAAAACATTTCACAGGATTCTGATGCACATGGTATTTTTCATGTATGTAGCTTGTCTCATGTAGTCTTTTAAAAGAATTTTACTTTTGTACATTTAGCACTGGGAATATTCTGTGCTAAAATAGAAAGGGCAATCTTAAAAATTATTTTAATCCTGGTTCACATGGAAAGTAGCAGATGGATAAATGAAGATTCCAAGAAGAGGAGGTTAGGCTACATTTGTATGAAAAGAACTGAATTTCTATTTTATTGTAGCTATGATTTTAGGTAGTTTCTGGGGATTGTCTTTTATAGAAATCCAAATCACACGAACATAGTTCGTAACATCATTACCATTCTTAATATATACCACCAAAATTTCTTTATCAGCCAGCTGTAATTTTCTTTAAAGTCCTTAAGTATACCTTATGGGTATACTTGGTAGTTTATCTTTCTTAAGGGGAGGAATAAGTCGTACCAGACTTAATACTCAAGATTCAGTGTAATTTGACCTCCTTTACTTGCCAGATACTCTCCTTTGGTTTTTGGTTTCCCTGATGTGTGCTCAGTTCTGTGCTTCCTGGCAGTCACTCCCTGGGGGAGTCGCAGTGGAGGTGGGGTTGTGTCTCTGGGCCCTGGGAAGGCCCTGAGCCTACCCAAACCCACTAATTGAGGCGCTTGGTGGAGGCAGGACTCTCTGAAAAGCTGATAATGAGTAGGGTTGGCCTCAGGATTAATGGCCTGTGACCTTCTGTTAATGCTTGTGAGCCACTTTATGCCTAGAAAGTGGTGGTCCTCCCACACTAAAAAATGTGATCTACAGCTGGAGTGATTCAATATCTCAAAGTGGCCATGGGGAGTTTGGAATTCAGGAGATAGCTCATTCTGAGGATCCAAAGATAGCTTAGTCAACTCCTGAGAGGAAAACATGGGCTCAGGCCCCAGTGGTGTTCTCTTCTTGGAAAAGCTGTGAACATCTGGGGAGGTGGGAACGCTCTCTTGGTGAGGAGGATGCTTTAACCTTGTGTTGACCAGAAGCCTCATTGGTTAGACACACAGCAATGAAGAAAGAATAAATCTTCTTTCAATGGCATGGCATGATTTGAATTATTTTTACAACCATTTTTTCATCCCGATATATTAATATCTGTTGTATTTCTGTGGCTTTGTGGCCAGGCATGGAAGCGTAGTCTTTTGGTGAGGGGGGATCTCTGGCTAAGTTAGATAGATGTTCTGTTACTGCACCTCAGACGTGGGATGCTGGAATTCCAGGTTTGTTTAAAGAAAGATTTGAAATTTCTAGAGGATGGGGGAAAATGGACTTTTGTAGGAACAGAGAATGTGCTTTGTTAAAGAGTCACGACTCTTATCCTAACAAAGGTATTTGGTCTTTTCAATGAAGACAAAACCAACAAACAGGCCCAGAGAAAGGGCTGCTCATTTCTGAGGAGCTGTCTGCCTAGTGCTCAGAATGACAAAAGAATCAAAGTCAACCTTGTCTTTTCTAACATGAGGGAAAACTATGCAAACTTCTTTTTTTGTGTTGGTGATTAAGGTGATGTCTTTATTTAGCATGTGATCCAGTTTAGAACACAGAATACCTGCTTTGTCCTCCACAAACAACGACAAAGGATAAGATTCCATTCCATGCTGGTGCGGTGGCACATGCCTATAGTGCCATTTACTTGGGAGGCTGAGACAGGAGGATCACTTGAGCCCAGGATCTCAAGACCAGCTTGGGCAACATAGCAAGACCCCCATCTCAAAAAATGAAATGAAATCTAAGATTAAAAATCCTGAACTTTAATAAAAGAATTAAGTTCACTTGCAATTATTTAGGAATAACTAGTAAATAATAGAGAAGATAAGCAAAGAATGAAATTTGAGAGTTACAGTGCCTAGGATAAGTCATTAATGAAAAGTGCAGTTAATTGTAAAGCTAGGCATGGTTGCATGCCCCTGTGGTCCCAGCTACTCAGGAGGCTGAAGTGGGAGGATCACTTGAGGCCAGAAGTTGGAGGCCACAATGTGTGTGATCACATCTGTGAATAGCCACTGCACTCCAGCCTGGGCATCATAGACCCCACTTCTTAAAAAAATAAAATAGAATAATTTTTAAAAATTCCATTCCTGTGCAAATAAGATGTGGAACTTTTGGAAAATTTGGAAATTCCTGAATAGTATGAACTTGAGGGTCTGAGAGATAAGTTCAGAAATGCAGGGTGTATCGAACTGCTATTTCCAATGCACTTCCGGTTTTGAATGTGTGTAATTGTATCAATTTTTTTATTTTCAATAGATTGGAAAGTTATATGTGGGAGATAAAGGGGATAACAGCAGAGAAAATTCCAAGATAGGCAAGATTTAGTCAGCAGAATATTGTCAGTGGTTTCTGAATGCTGGTATTGTAGGTGAGTTATTTTTTCTTGGATCTGTGCAAAGTAGAGCAAATTCCTGACCCATCTTGCCCACTGCCTTGGGGCTTTTCTTTTTCTCTGAAAAGGTAAGAAAATGAAAGTGAAGTATCTTGCTCAATTCTAGTTGCTGTCCAATCTCCTGATTTTTAAAAAATTTTAATTTGAGATAATTGTACATTAGCACCTGGTTGTACGAAATAGTATAGAGAGATCTCATGTATCCTTTATCCAGTCCCCCATGGTAACGTCTGGCAAACCTATAGCACAGTGTCACAGCCAGCATATTGACACTGATACAGTCAAGTTCAGAACATTTCCATAGCCACAGGGGTACTTGTGTTGCCCTTTTAAACCACGCTCACTTCCCTCCAGCCCTCACCCCCTTCTTAACCTCTGGCAACCGCTAATCTGTGCTTCATTTCTACAGTTTTCTCATTTCAAGAATGTTAAATAAATGAAGTCATAGAGTATATTACCTTAGAAGATTGGCTTTTTTCACTCAGCCTAATTCTCCGGAGATTCACCCAGGTTATTGCTTGTACCAATAATAATTGGTTCCTTTTTGTTGCTGAGTAGTGTTTTATAGTATGGCTGTACCATAGTTTGTTTAACCATTAACCTGTTGAAGGACATCCGTGGTGTTTCCAGTTTGGGGCTACTATAAATCTGCTATAAACATAAGTTTTCATTTTCCTGGATTACTCAAGAGTACAATTGCTAGGTGGTATGGTATTTGCATGTTTGGTTTAAAAAAACAAAAAACTACCAAACTGTTTTCCAGAGTAGCTGTACCATTTTTTACATTCTCACAAGCAACATATGAGTGATGTAGTTTCTTCGAATCCTCACCAGCATTTGGTGTTGTTTCTATTTTTTATTTTAGCCATTCTGATAGGTGTATAGCAATGTCTATTGTAGTTTTAATTGTCATTTACCTAATAGCTAATGTTGACTATCACTTCATGTGCTCATTTGCTCTTTGTGTATCCTCTTTAGTTAAATGTCTGTTCATATCTTTTTCCCATTGAATTTGTTTCTTACTGTTGAAATTTGAGAGTTCTTTATATATTCTAGATACTAGTTTTTTGCCATATATGTGGCTTGCGAATATTATCTCCTAGTTTATATCCACTTCACATGGGCAAAAGTTTTTAATTTTGATGAAGTCCAATTTATTAACTTTTCCTTTTACAGGTTATGTTTTTGGTGTCAAGGCCAAAAACACTTTGCCAGACCCTGATCCCAAATATTTTCTCCTTTTTTTATTTCTTTAACAAAAGTCTCAACTATCATTAAATTATGGAAAGATGTGAAGCACCCATAAAATTAAATTCTGCTATAAAATATGTAAAGAAATTCTACCTGTTCTATCTGAAGGAAGAAAATTAAATTACAGTCAGTTTACCTGAGTCTAGTTCTTGACACCATTCATGTTAAATGCTCTAGTTCTTAAACAAGCCAAAGTTTATGAATTACTTTTAGAGTCCTTGGCTGAATCGTTTTACATTTTATTTTTATCTTATTATATACTTTACAATATATATTTTTGTGCAACTGATATTAAACTAAATATTTAGTTTAATGATATTTTTGTATAATTATTTTATACAATTTTTATTTTGTGTACAATTCATTTAAAACTATATAAGCACCAAAGGCATTTCTGAAAAAGTCATAGACAGAAAGCCCAGAAGAGCAATGTTGGGCTTAGATGGAAGGCGGGAAGGGGTGATTTCTAATTTTGTATCTTGAGGTGATGGGGAAGACAGTTAAGGTGCATACACATAGGGATATAGGGATGTCAGGTCACTTTTAGCAGCATCTGCTTGAAGCATCACAAACTCCCCAGTAACCATTCGTCCCCCGAGCATCCTGCCCTCAAAGCCCAGAGCTCATGCATTTCTCAGCCTCCAGAATTGGATCTATCTCTCATTCGTTTACTGTCTTGCTTTATGATTTAGCCAGAGAACTTTTTGAAAAGAGATAACTATTCATATAAAGAAAGTAAATTACTGCTTCTTGGTATGTATATTTTAAAGTTTGATCCTGATATTGTTTATAATGCTTATCCTGTCAAAAGTAAACAAAAATATTTTGACTAGAATGAATTTGTATGGGTACCAGACATAAAAACTGCAAATAAACCTAAGTTTGGGCAATTAGTGCTTTAATCGATGTTGACATTTGATACCCCACTAGAGGCACTGCGTCTTGGGATTATCTGCTGACATGATTTCCATCACATCAGACTATCAGGGTAGGGGGGGAAGGTAAAAGAAAAATTATTGTCATAGCACTGATAATATACTAAATTTTCACAAACCTATAATAAATCAACCTAAGAATTGAACTAATAAATATAGATTGAGAACATAATTCTATTGTTGTCTGGCTGACTTAATCACTCTCATATGGTAAAATCAACTGACTTTTGTTATTTGGGATGTGTTTTTTCTTTAATTTCTTTTTCCATTGCTGACCACACCCTGTGAACTAACTTATGACTCTTTGCTCCCATGTTTTCATCATATTAAATTCGTATTCATTCTCTCTCTCCCTTTCCATTTTTGCTATACTGGTGTCCCATTTCCCAGAGGAACAGTTCAGCTCGACAGCCAGGGAGAGAGCCTGGATGCTCAAGGTAAAGCTTAAATATAAATTATGTTGCATGACTCCTTGTTTACAGACTAAATTGAAGTATTACTGCCTTTATAACAAATTTATTTTCAAAATTCCAGTATACAACTTAAGCCAATATTTAAGCAAATACTCCCCATTAAAATATTATTTTTCAAACGGTATTCTATTTCCCAAATGTACTAAGTGCTAATAAACTGCCATTAGCAAGTCCTCTAAAATGGTTAAGACAATTAAAGTTTAATTATGGAGATATTATTAGTGATAAGTGAAAGAGGAGAATATCCAGATATAGTCAAAATGATCTCATGACATTTCTAATGATTTGTGGATAAATGATTTTTATTTGGTACTGTTAAAAGCAACCTCTCTGTTGGCTTTACGAGAGAGAGAGCTCTAGAGAGATCAATCTAGTGACAGGGATGAAGAACGCAGAAAGCTTCATTTTTTTCAGTTTGGGATTTGTCTTTGAGACACAATCATTTTGACCTTCAGTTATTTCCCACTGGTCCTCTGAGTCTCTGTAAGTAATGTCTTCAAAGTTCACCTCTATGAGCTCCCTCGAACAAAGGAACAATTAACTGAAATTCCACCAGATGGCAATATTTGGAAAGCCATTCAGAGAGGTTTCGGAGCTATAAGCTATTATTGTTCACACAGACAACAGGCTCACAAAATACACACCAGATTTCACTAAAGATGCTGTAAGCATCTTTTGTTTTATTCCTTTTTCCCCACAGTGTCAAAAATTTTTACTAAAAAAAGTGTATGTGTTTTCTTCGTTCTTTAAATTCTAGAATGATAAAATTAGAAACCTCATTCTTAAATAATAAGTCTCCAAACAGTATTGGTGAGTATTAAAAGCTCAAATCAGTGGATCATATATTACCATATGCATTTTGGGATCCCATTGTGATAAATGCCATGGTCAATGGCCATTTTTAAATAAAGCATTCGAGAAGAGAAATCTGAAATTCTTCTCAAAAAAAGAATAGCATTTTAAGAAGTTGCCATCACATTAAACCAAGTGAAATTTGCAGGCATAAAATTTTTATTTGTATTGATTTGGAATTATTAAAGTTTATTATTTATTTAAATGGGATGAGTGAACTTTTCTCCCTTCTGCTCTAATGAAAGTGGAGAGATGGTACCCTGAGTGGTGTTCCAACAGCTGGGTTCTTCAGAAGCCAGAGCAAGCCTTAGGGCAGAGTTGGGACAGTGGGCAGAGCAAAATCACCTAGGGACAGTAGAACTAGCAAGAACCAAGAAGAAACAATACCTGAGCTTTCTGTGTACATGTGAAAGCAGTCCATGAGTGCCGTTTGAAAACTCATCTGTACTGCTGGCCCTTCTGGCAGGGGCCCATCTGTCTGCTGTGTCTGGGATAGTCCTGGTTTACTTCCGTTGTCCTGGAGTATAATCTAGAAAGCATCCCCGTTCACCCTCAAAAGTGTCTGAATTTGGATGATAAATTATATGATCATCCTATCTTCCAGGCTAGTATATTTGAAGAAAAAGTAACAGAAAAAGGTGGCCCATTACTTAAGTAATATATCTCTTTATAAATCTCCTTACATCTGGGGGTGCAGGATAAATGCATCTTTCTGTAATGAGCCAAATAGTGAATATTTTCTGCCTTGCTGGCCATAGTCTCTGTCATAATTCAGCTCATTGTATTAATAGTATGAAAACAGCCAAAGATAATACATAAATGAATGGGCTCGTCTGTGTTCAATAAAACTTTATTTACAAAAATATGCAGCATGCACATTTGGCCCCCAGGCCATAGTTTGCCCACCCTGATAGATGATGGATGATAAGGGGGTTAGGAGATGGCGAAGAACCAAGGAGACAGCCATCTTTAATTCCTCTCCCTTCTCTTCATATCTCTTCCGGGTTACAGTCACTTTTGTTTAACTCTCTCAGGAACTGACGTTACTAGTTTCCTTTAGTGAGTAATCCCATCACCAGTTACATGGTTCCTGAGAGTCCTTTGCTGGGTCTGGCTGTTTGCTTCTCATCAAATGTGTTTTTAAATTCTGCACCATGCACAAAGTGCATTACTTTCCACCTCATGACTTATAATTCAGGTGTCACCTGAGTCCAAGAGTTCAATAGCTAGTTAGGAGCTATTTAATTTTATGCTTTGGTCCTCACTAAACAACTGTCTATGGGAAATATAGCTATATTAAGGAAAAGTTAATGTTGACTATACCAAATTTTTTATTATGAAAAATAATATAAATTTAAAGGAAACTTCGCAGAAAAATCACCCATAAAAACACCACCCGCAAAAAACTATTTCTCTATTTTTGCATATTTTGCTTTTTCCACAATGTCCCGACCCGCGGAACCAGTTATTCGTGGGTACCTGGGAGGAGGGAGTGGGAAATGGGAAAGGCAAGACACAAGAAATGGAGACAAGACAGGAGTCTGATCAAGTCTCGTTTAATGGCAGTAGGGCAGAGGCTTAAAT
>CAUYSK010127092.1:0-13907 GCA_963575035.1 Avahi laniger
AAAAAATGGATGTGATAATACTACCTACCTCATAAGGTTATTATGAAGATTAAGTGAGGTAACATTTCTAAAGTGATCAAAATAGCAATTAAAATAGTAAGCGCTTGTTTTTTAAATAAATATACATAAAACAATTAGAGATTTATAAATAACATATAAGTGAAACACTCATCATGTGGTTTAGCTCAGGAAGAATTCAGAATTGGGGCCAGGCACAGTGGCTCACGCCTATAATCCTACTACTTTGGGAGGCCAAGGAGGCCAGAGGATCGCTTGAGGTCAGGAGTTTGAGCACAGCCTAAGCAAGAGTGAGACCCATCTCTACAAAAAGCCAGGCGTGGTGGCGCATGCCTATAGCCCCAGCTATTCAGGAGGCTGAGGCAGGAGGATTGCTTGAGTCCCAGAGTTTGAGGTTGCTGTGACCTGTGATGACACCAGTGAACTCATGTGTGCCCATCAATTAGTTCCAAATAATGGACAGGATTTGGTAGACTCAGAGGTGTGGCCCAGATCTGGAAAGCAGCAGGCAGAGGTAAGGAGGCAGAAACTGGCACAGCTGGAGGCAGATTGGGGTGGAGAGGAGAGAAGATGCCTGACAGTAGGATTAGAATTGGGGAGTGGGAACACATAAGGTTGAGACCTGATTATGTAAGACTTTGAAAGCTAGATTTGCTGTAATAGGCAATGGAGAATTGTTGAGAGTTTTCAGAGGAAAATGACATAATGGAAGTGTTGTTTTAGGAAGATTCATCTAGCAGTAATTTTCTGGAAAGATTAGAGAAAAGATTAGAAGAAGGGAGGACAGTCAGGAGGTAATTCCAGTAATTCTAGTTTGAGGTGGTTAGGACCTAATTTAATGTTGTATTAGACAAGGAGAAAATGAGAGGAATTTGAGAGATGCATGGTTTTAAATTCATTTGCGGAAAATTATAGTAAGATTATGCTTAGAGTAACAAAAAGGTATAAAATGAAAAACAAAAGTCTCCCTTCTTTTCCCCCTTCCAGTCTGGCTCTGCAAAGGTATACACACACACACACACACACACACACACACACACACACGAGTTGACTATTCACAGTAGTTATGTTTTATAAAGTCACCACAAACACCGAATTAGCAAATATTGAACCATTGCTCCTGAGGGAAATTCAGAGTTAGGTTTCTGTGAGCCTCTGGTCGGAATATTTTCAACTGATCAATACATAAGCTTTTTCATGTACGTTTCTGTTTAAAGACACCTAATTTAATATATATAATATATATTGTTGATTCACTGACATTGGACTCATAGCCAAAGCACTGTAACTCATGCCTAAACGAAGCGTATCTAACATTCATATGTTCTCTGTAAGGCACATCATAGCTTTCTTGGACTTAGGAACACTAGACAGCACTTCAGCACTACTCTTGGGAGACATTTTAAACAATGAAATCACCTTCCCCCTCAAAACAAGTGTGAAAAATGTAGCACTTAAATAGAACATGAAAAAGACACTCGAGGCTGGCTGGGCGCAGTGGCTCAGGCCTGTAATCCTAGCACTCTGGGAAGCTAAGATGAGAGGATTGCTTGAGGCCAGGAGTTCAAGACCAGCCTGAGCAAGAGTGAGACCCCGACTCTACTAAGAATAGAAAAAATTAGCTGGCCATGCTGGTGCATACCTATAGTCCCAGCTACTGATGGGGCTGAGGCAGGAGGATCATTGGAGCCCAGAAAGTTTGAGGTTGCTGTGAGCTATGATGATGCCACTGCACTGGGGCCAGGGCAACAGAGCAAGACCCTGTCTAAAAAAAAAAAAAAAAAAAAAAAGAACAGAAAAGACACTTGTTGACAGTGTGAGAGCTGAAACAAGAAGGCAGAGTAGCCCCTGTTTGGACTCAGCTGGTAATATACCTGCTCAGTGACTCATTTTTGCTGCTCTTTGCATGTCCGTGGATGATCATGAAAGCCTGTTGAGGATTAATTTGAGGGTTACAAATAAACTTTAGTGAGTAGGTGAGTTGGCAAATATGGAATCAGCAAATAATGAGGATCCACTGTGTACAGAGGGCCAGCTTCCTGGTCGTGTGACCTGTGCAGTTGTACAGGACCCCAAAGTCAAAAGGGCCCCATGCTTGCTTTTGTGCTCTGCTGTTGTTACTGTCTTGAAATTCTTAACTTTTGAACAAAGAACCCCACATCCTTGTCATTTTGCACCAGGCTGCAAATTATGTAGCTAGGCCTATATGTGATTGCCTATGTGTGTGTATGTTTATTTAATTTTATAAATGAGATCATACTGTTCTGCACTTTGCTTCTTTCTTTCATACAAAATTACTTCCTTCCTTTTAACATCCATAGTATAGATGTATCATAATTTATTTATTGAGTCTCCCATTGATGAACATTACTTTATGAATTTTTGCTTTTAGAAATTATGCTGACAGGACCATCCTTGTACACACACACATACACACACATTTTGTCATGCCTTGAGATTATATTCATATACTACACTAGCAGTAGAATTGTTGCCAAGTCAAAGGATATTTGTGTTTCAAATGATAGTTATTGCGTTGTTGCTTGCCAAAAAATTTGTACTGATTTTTACTCCTACCAAAATTTGAAAATGCCTATTTTCTCACAGCTTGTCAACCGCAGAAATTTCCAAACCTTAAAACATTTGCCAATCTGATAGGCAAAAATCAACATCTTGTAGTTGTTTTAATTTGCATCTATTTAATTATGTGTGAAGTTGAACATTTTTTCTATATATGTATTTATTGCTCATTTTCTTGTTCTCTTTTTGTGAATCGCCTGTTTCTATGCTTTGTACATTTTCCTTTTTGTGGGGGAGTGCTTAAGGATTTGTTTATTTTTTTTCTATTTTATAATTTGCATTTTAATTTTGGAGAGTATTATTATTATTATTATTTTGAGACAGAGCCTTGTTCTGTCACCCTGGCTAGAGTGCAGTGGCATCATCATAGCTCACAGCAACCTCAAACTCTTGAGCTCAAGTGATCCTCTTGCCTCAGCCTCCCAAGTAGCTGGGACTACAGGCACGCACCATCATGGCCAGCTAATTTTTTCTATTTTTTTGTAGAGATGGGTCTCACTCTTGCTCAGGCTGGTCTCGAACTCCTGACCTCAAGCTATTCTCTTACCTCGGCCTCCCAGAGTGCTAGGATTACAGCTGTGAGCCACTGCACCTGGCTATTTTTACAATAAAAATTATTTTTATTTTATGAAATCTTTCACTCTTTTTTCCCCCTTTTTTTAAAAATTTTAATACCTTTGTGGGTACAAGCTGCATTCTGTTACATACATATATTGCATCACAGTAAAGTCTGGGCTTTTGCTATACCCATCACCTGCTGTACCCATCACTCTATATACCTGTATGTATATCGTGTACATTATACCCCTTTTTAATTTTTTTATTTTTTTTTTTGAGACAGAGTCTCACTGTGTTGCCCGGGCTAAAGTGCCGTGGCGTCAGCCTAGCTCACAGCAACCTCAAACTCCTGAGCTCAAGCGATCCTCCTGCCTCAGCCTCCTGAGTAGCTGGGACTACAGGCATGTGCCACCATGCTCGGCAAATTTTTTTTCTATATATTTTTTTAGTTGTCCAATTAATTTCTTTCTAACTGTAATAGAGACGGGGTCTTGCTCTTGCTCAGGCTGGTTTCGAACTCCTGAGCTCAAACAATCCGCCCGCCTCGGCCTCCCAGAGAGCTAGAATTACAGACGTGAGCCACCGTGCCCGGCCTTTATTTTCTTTTAGGTTGTTTATCTTTAGTATTTCTTTATGTAAATTAAAGAAATTAGCCCTTTCTTTATCATGAGTTACAAATATTATTCCTGACTTACAAGTCTTTTGATTCTAGTTGCAGCATTTTTTTCCCTATACAGAAACAAAGCTTTTAATTTTGTACACTAAGACTTTTAGATGAAGTTTCAATCAATGGCACTTAATGACAGCCTAGGCGTAGGGGACTTGGGAGAGGTAGACATCGAAAGTAACCCCAGTGTTTCCAGGTTCGGGAGTAATGTTAGTGTCCTTACCAGGCTCCTCCAGCAGGGGTCCTTCCAGTGGTAGGTCCTTCCTGGTGAACTTAGGGAGCCAAAACTTCAGACTCAAGAATTCATTAACATTTACTCCTTTTATCTTTCTGTCCTTCTTTTTCCCTCCCTCCCTCCCTTCCTTCCTTCTTTCCTTCCTACCTGCCTTTCTCTTTCTTTCTTTCCTTTCTTTCCTTTCTTTCTCTTTAGATATGGGGTCTCACTATGTAAGCTTCAGACTCAAGAATTCATTAACATTTACTGCTTTTCTTTTTCTCCTTCTTTCCTTCCTTTCTTCCCCCCGCCTTTCTTTCCTGATCTGGGGTCTCACTATGTTGCCCAGGCTGGAGTGCAGTGGCTATTCACAGGCGCGATCACAGCATGCTGCAGCCGCAAACACTTGGCCTCAGGTGAAGCTCCTGCCTTGGCCTCCTGAGTAGCTAGGACTACAGGTACATGCCACCATGCCCGGCTTTAATGAATGGTTGAAGAATAGTTTCAGATTTACAGAAAAGTTGCAAAGATCATCTAGAGGGTTCCCGTATACTTCCGTACCTAGTTACCCCTATTATTAACATAAATTAGTGTGATACATTTGTCACAATTATTGAACCAATATTGACACATTACTATCAGATTTTAGTCTGAAATGTCAGACTAAAGGCAACAGCACCCCCTTTCATCCCTAGGAGACCCGGAATCTCTGGCTATCTACCTAACATTTCTATTAATTAAAGTCCGTACTTTACCAGATTTCCTTTGCTTTACTCTCATATCCTTTTTATGCTCCAGGATCCCATCCAGGATACCACGTTATATTTATTCATAATCCCTTCTTAGGCTCCACTTGGCTCTAACAGTTGAGTTTCTGCTTTTTATCATTGTCATCCCACATCAATTCACTAACTAATGGGAGCAAAACCCCATCTGAGCTAGCCATACCTGAGATACAGAACAAGCAAACAGTTGAGAGTAGATCTGCGATATTATTTTATATATATATATTTTCATCCATGTTTCCTGGCTCATAACTCCCATAGCCCTTGTTACAGGCTTTTGTTATAAGTTGGGGTACTTTAGGCCTCTGAAGCAGGCTTCAGGAAACACAGAATTTCTCTCTCTGACCTCTTCTGCCCTCCTTTCACCTGCCCAAGGCAGGACTCTAATCTGATTGTGGGTCATAAGACCCTCATTCCAAAGAGGGTTCTGCCCTATACCCTGGAGAAAGGAATGCTGCACAGAGAGGCCAGCAGAATCTGAACAAGCAGGCCTTGCTGGGTTTCCCCAATCAGTCTATTAGTTGTGGATCATATCCTTTTTGTCCAATGACATTTTGACACTGTTGTCCATGCTTCAGTCATGCCTATCCAATGAAGTCTCCAGCAAAGGCCCAAGAGGACAGGATTCAGGGAGCTTCCAGGGTGCGGTGGCTCACGCCTATAAATCGTAGCACTCTGGAAGGCCAAGGCAAGAGGATCGCTTGAGCTCAGGAGTTCAAGACCAGCCTGAGCAAGAGCGAGACCCCATCTCTACTAAAAAATAAAAATTAGCCAGGCGTGGTGGCATGAGGCTGTAGTCCCAGCTACTCGGGAGCTGAGGCAGTAGGATTGCTTGAGCCCAGGAGTTTTGAGGTTGCTTGAGCTAGGCTGATGCCACAGCACTCTACTCAGGGCAATGGAGTGAAACTGTCTCAAAAAAAAAAAATCAAAATAAAACAAAAACAGATAGCTGAACCCCTGGAGGTTCCTGGAGGATGGCATACCTGGAGAGGGCATGGAAGCTCTGTGTCCCTTCCCCCATACCTCCCTCTGTGCATCTTTTCATCTGTATCCTTTCTAACATCCTTTATAATAAACTGGTAAACCTAAGTGTTCCTCAAAGTTCTGTGAATTGCTCCAGCAAATTAATTGAACCCAAAGAGGGGGTTGTGGGAACTCTAACTCGAAGCCTGTTAGTCAGAAGTTCCAGAGGCCCAGACTTGTGACTGGTGTCTGAAGGGGGCCAATTTTTGGCACTGAGCTCTCAACCTGTGGGATCTGACACTGTCTCCAGGTAGATAGTGTTGGTGTCTGGTGTCTAGCAGCTGGTGTCTGCTGCAGAACTGATTGCTTATTTGTTGGTGGGGAAAAATCTCCCACTTCTGGTCACAGAAGTCTTCTGTCTGTGTTGATTGTCGTTGAGTGAGAGAATAGGAAAAAAGCACTTTGAGTTTGTGTGTTTTTCCACACATACAATCCCTCTCCCCATTCTTCCTCCTGCTTCAGTCCCCCTTCTCTGAGGCTCCCAGGTAACCCTCCTCTCCTCCCAAATCCACTCAACTGCCCGGCACATGCTGTCTTTGCTCTCTGACCAATCTAGCAATGGTAGGTCTTCTTCGAAGCCAAATGCTACTTTCTAGCCTTCTTCGTCAAAGGTTGAGATTATCCCCACATATGCCTATAAACTTGCTTTGTATTTATTTATTTAAATTTTTCCCTTATTCAGGGTAGTAGGCAAGCATTCTTAGTAGCTAGTCTCTAGTACTATTCTAAGCAAGGATTTGCTCCTTGTAATATTGGGGGCTCTAATAAGTAGAGACAGGGAAAAGTTGAGAAGGCGTGCTGAGGTGCTGGAGAAGTTAATGTGCTTGGTTTGTCTGTGTCCTAAGTAAAGGTGAGATGCATAAGTGCAGAAAGCCTAGAGAAAGTTGGAAACAAATTTGGTACATGGATGAAAGGTCAGTGTTGAAAGTGGAAATCTGCGAGTTGTCTGCTTTTGCGGGTGGCAATAGAAAGCATGAGAGTGAATGAGCCACTGAGGGACAAGAGTGGAGGGCAGAGGAAAAGGAAGTTAGGGAAGAAGTACCCACAGAGGAGAAAGTGGGGGCAGGTGCTGGAGCTATAGAAGACCATAAAACAGTGGAATCAAAACCCAAGGAGGAAAGAGTGTGAAAAAGTGGGGAGCAGAGGCACTAGGGATAAACCACTTGGAGGTGTCAAATAGAAAGGAATAAAATAGAGCAGCTACAAGTTGCAAAGGGATTAGTATAAAGCTCTTCTACACATGTTTGAGGGCAGAAGGAAAGTAACTCAGAAGTTACTTTCAGAAGATGGAATTTAAATTCTGGCTTTTAGTTTCCCAACTTTGCTAGGATGTAAGCTCATGAAAGTCGGGATGACTGTGTGTTTTAACTTTTGCGTATTTCAAGAGCCTAGGACAGTGTCTGGTAGCTGGTAGGTGTGCAACAAATATTGCTAAATAGTGGAGAAGATCAGGAATTAAGTCTAGACACTAGGAGAAGAGACTGGCTTTAGAACGGATGATAAATATCTCTTCCTCTTAGACCACAGGGAAGACTGAGGAGCTAGAAACAAGGAAGGAACTCATGCCTGTAGCCCTGGACTGAATGACAGGGTACTCAGCGAGGACAGGCTGCTGGAGGGCAGGACTGTTAGGGAACTGAGGGCAGAAATCCCCTCCCGCTTGCATGCAGACAGCCAAGAGCTGGCCTGGGACACCAGCTGGGTGCTTTTTCCCAGCCCTTTGCATTCCAGCTGAGCTCTGTGTACAATGAAGAAAGAGAAGTGACAGGGTAGTGACATGATTTAGGTTAATGAGCTACTGATTACCTGCCAAGTGGGTGGGAAGTTGTTTTTTTTTTTCTGCCCACTTTTGTAGAAAAAAAAATTTTTTATGAATGACTCATCTTGTCACATTACTCAGAGTACAAATTTGTGAGCTGATAATAAGAGGTCAAAACCCAGGGAGAATATATCCACCCCCTCTCCCCCACCCCAATTTCTGGTGGATGAATATGCTCATTATCTTGATTGTGGTAAAGATTTCACAAACGTATATGTATGTCAAAACTATCAAATTGCACACTTTATGTTTGTGTAGTTTGCTGTATGTCAGTTATACCTCAATAAGGCTGTTTACAAAAAGGAAAAGAAGACATTTACACATAAAGGTTTTATAATCTCAGAATCTGGATATTTAATTTATTTGCTTGCATATATAAATTAATCTAATTCACCTTTGCAATCAAAGAGAGAGTCATTTTGAAATAAAATCCATAATTGTTTTGGGGAAAACAAGGACAGACCAGGGAGACTAGATACAAAGAGTGTCATTGTAGGATTTCTAGCCACACACCAAGATAAACTAGAATCTTCCTCTCCTGGGGGAGAGAACTGAGGAGGAAAAAGTCTTTGCTTGCTGGGATGAGAATGTTGTGTTCTTTTTTTGTAAACTTTTTGTAATTCTTTATTTAGCTGGCTGATTCTCCTTGAGAACAGCCTTTCTGTATCCCCCTCAGTCTACAGGAAATCCTCCCTTTCACAGCCCCGAGAGAAAGACAACTTTCTCCTAGGGAAGCATGTTCTGCCATTCTGCTGGCCCCAGGGTCCCCTTAATGTGCTACGGAACTTGAGAGACACCAGTACAGCCCACTTAGTAGAAGCATCTAGGGCCTGGTTTCCCTGTTCTTTGCTAAGAAAAGTCCACTGTAAGCTTTTCTGAAGAGGTTTTAGAAATTATATCCAAAGATATTAAATTTAAGTGGCTAAGGATTTAAATTACTCCCAATTTGGTCCCCACAATTGCAGTCTTAGGACTTTTATGCCAGAGAGTATGCATAAAACAGTACTGGGTGCTGCTCTTAATCCTACAGGATTAGTTCTTGATCTCGAAATTCAGAAAGGTTAGAGACTAAACTCCCCGCAACAGGGGTAACAAATCGATGTTTACTTTGTAAGTTGGAACCAGTGTGCTTAATAATAGAGCTCATTCATGAATGGGAACGTAAAAGTCAACCAATTTTCTGAACTAACAAAATAACGCCCTCGCAAGGTTGTCCACATCCTAATCCTAGGAAGCCCTCAGTGTTGCCTCATGTGGCAAAAGGGGTTTTGCAGATGTGATTAAGTTAAGGATCTTGACATGGGGAGATTATTCTGGATTATCCGGATGGGCCCAATGTAATCACAAGAATTCTTATAAGAGCGAGGAAGGAGCTTCAGAGTCAGAGAAGGAGATGCGACAACGGAAGAAGTGGTCAGGGAGTAGGAGGGACGCTTAAAGATGCTTTTAAAAGAAAAACTTTGGACAAGCTGGGTACAGTGGCTCACGCCTGTAATTCTAGCACTTTGGGAGGCTCGGGTGGAAGGATCACTTGAGGCCAAGAGTTTAGGACCGGCCAAGGCAAGAGAGAGACTCCATCTCTACAAAAATAAAAATAAAAAAATTAGCCAGATGTGATGGTGCGCACCTGTCATCCCAGCTACTCGGGAGGCTGAAGCAAGAGGATTGTTTGAGCTCAGGAGTTTGAGGTTGCTGTGAGCTATGATGATGCCACGGCACTCTAGCCCAAGAGACAGAGTGAGACACTGTCTCAAACAAACAAAAAATCCCCAAAACATTAGACAAATTAAATTTAGCAGGTTATCTGAGCAAAGAATGATTTTTGAATCAGGGAGAACTACTTGGAACCAGAAGAGGTTCAGAGAGCTCTGCTAGGCAGTGTGAGTAGCAGGCTTTTATAGGCCGGACACAGAAGTATAGTAAAGAAATCATCTGAATGGCTAGAGCTAGGCATCTGCCTTATTTAGGCATGATGTGATGGGTTGGCTGTCCGTGATTGGCTGATACTTGGCTGATTGTTATATTCCTATGTTAGGCTGCAGTTTGTTGCATAGGAACTCGAAGTTTGGAGGCAGCCTCTAACTATTTTCTTTAACAGTGCTATGCTACTGGCTTTAAAGACAGAAGAAGGGGCCATGAGCCAAGGAATGCAGAAGGCTTCTAGAAGCTAGAAAAGGCAAGGATTTTCCAGAAAATACTAAAAAAAAAAAAAACTCTAGATTTTCCCTAGAGCTTCCAGAAGGAAAACAGACCTGCTGACAATTTGATATTAGGATTTCTGACCTCCAGAACTGTAAGATAATAAATTTGTGTTATTTTAAGCCACTAAATTTGTAGTAATTTGTTATAGCAGCCATAGAGAACTAATACAAATGGTACTCGATTACATAGTAGGTGCTCAATAAACATTTGTTGACTGACCAATTGCCTTACATCTGGGACCTCAGCCAATAATAAAAATAATGCTTCACAATTAGTATTGTACAATAACAAAATATGTTTACATCTTAATCTTATTTTATTGTCACAATTATTATCCTTATTTTATAGGTAAGGAAATGGAAAATTAATTGTCCAAAATCCCAGATCTTTTAAGAGGCAGAAAGTAGATTCAGAACCAATATCCTTGTTTTCTCCTTATTTTTGTCTAATGCTTAAACATTATGTCGACAATGAAAGACATGTAAAAAAATTTATTCACTATCCTTTTACTCTATTTAATAGATAGATTTTATTTTTTCTGTCTTCTTACAGGTCTCATCCATATAAATACACATTTAAAAAATCTTTACAATTGTATTGTGTGTGTAGATATATATATGCACACATCTACATATATATATATATGTAGTTTTCATTTTTTCTGTTTAACGTTATTACCCAGTGCATTGGCTTGGGTTCTCTGGGAAGTAGATGCTGAGGCAAAGTTAGGACTGGAAGAAGTTTATTGGGGGACATGCGTTTGAAACATAAAGGGAGAGGAGGCAGGACTGAGCAACGAGAGCCTCAAGTGCTGATGCAGATCTGACCAAGTCTCAGTCAATGCAGTGGGGAGATCCGGGGTGAAGCTGCCAGAGGAGTCCCATGTTGAGCAGAAAAGGCCAGGCTCTGGTACCACCACGATGCTCAGTCATGGCTGGGGACTGCCTGGGAAGCGCGTGGTCTTAACTTGAACATAATGGTGCTGCCGTTGGATGCTGTGAGGTAACTGCAGCTGAACACAAAATTCTTTCTTGAAGGAAATCCATGTGGGGCACCTCCATGACTAGTACACCCACTCCTGCCCCATGCGATGTGGGTTCAATTCTCCATACATAATTGGTAAGGGTTCCATGGGCCTCCCGTCCTGTGAAAAACTTAGATGAGGGAGGTAAGTGGAATAACGTAAAATCTCCATTGCTGCAGTTGGTCTCAGGGCTGCAACTGGTATTCATTGTTTCCTTCCATTCTAGGTCCCCTTGCCCTCAGCTATCACCTCTACTAGTCTCAGTGGCTTACCTGATGCTGTGGCCCAAACCCTAATTCCTGAGCGAACTGAGGCCCCCTTCTCGGGCCAGGGTTGCTGTACTTATCCATTCCTGGTCACAGCTAAGTGTCCAAGGAATATCAAGAAATGCCCAAGAGAGTCACCACACATATTCCTCCCCACCCCAACTCTATAATGCAGCCCTACCTCTTCCCTGGTCAGGGTCAATTACCCCTGACAACATGGTAGCTTCTCTTCTTGCCTGGTGATCCCTATATACAAAGAATTCAAAGTGCTCAAGTGGTAGCCAAAGCATATTAATTCAATGTGACCCTTGCTAGAAAGAGTAATAGCCTTTTGGAGCTCAGAACTTGTAACCCTGCAGAGCCCAGCATTGTAGGAAGAGGAAGCATGAAGTCCCCCAGTGGGTCACTGGGAGTGATGGTAAGTGGGGCTATTCCTTTCCTGCTCCAGCCGCCACTCAGGGGTGGCAGTCTTTTGTGCCACCTAGTACATGGGTCAGAGCAGTGTTTCTAGTGTGAGAAGTGTTGCCTTCAGAACTTGAAGAGACCTACTGGGTACTCTGATTACTTCTTTGTGGCAGGGGATGCAAGATGCATCAGTTTATCTTTTACTTTAGAAAGGATGCCCAGCATGCCCCTTAAACACTGTACTCCTAAAAACTTTACTGACGTGATAAGTTTTTGATTTTTAGGGATTATTTTCCATGCTCTGGAGGACGTGTGTCTTACCAAGGCCTCTAGTGCTGACTACTCTTGCTCATCCTGACTGATCAGCATGACATCATTGATGTCAGGGATCAAAGTGATGTTCTGCAGGGTGTCCAAATAATCTGGATTGCTGGCTAGATGGGTGGATCCACTGTAAACTGGACTTTGGCTGTGACTTTATTACCTGGCCCTTATAAGCTCCTACTCCAACAGAGGGAGGGAAGATGCCATTCGGGTCTCCAGGTATCAGTGGCAATTCAGATCCCGTGTTTAACAGTCCTCAAAATGCCTGGGTGCTCTCCATTCCTCTGTGTATAGTCACTTGAGTAAATAGTTACAAATCCCTTTTTGGAAGGACTGGGGAATCATGACAGTATATACTTACCATGTGTGTTGCCAGTCTTTGGAAACCTGTCAATGAGTTTTAGGTCTGAAAACTGACCCAGGTCCAGGACTAGACAAAGGAACATGCTTTCTTATGGGGATCTCCACCCTCAGGTTCCTGCTCATTCATTCTTGCTTTCTTTTGATTCCATATATCCAGTAATATCCTTGTTTTGACTGCTCATCTGCTCTGCTTGGCCCTTAGGGATGCCATGTTCTAGTAGTCATCTATACAACTTTTCGTGTCCAGCCCCCTTGGCTGTCAGTCTGACCTTGCCAGTCACTATGATAATTGTAACTCCCATCCCAAGGCTTCTGGCAATTAAGTGCTCCCAGTTAAGTGCTTAGCCTCTATAGCTTCAGGACTCCACCATCCGTGTTGCTATTCAAGAGCCAAGCTTGTGGCAGCATCTTCTCATGTTAGCCCTGGCCTGCAGAAGACTGCCGCAGTTGAGCTTCTTAGTGATGCTGGTACTTCTCTCACCAGCACATTCCTGATGGCTTTGGTAAATGGAGTTCCTCTGGGCCTTCTATGGAACATTTTTGGTTGGGCTCTGGCTTCTGGGTTCTGACTCTAGCATGCCCACTTCATTGAGCCAGCCATTTAATCTACTCTTCCCCCTATTCTATGGCAATTCAGGCATTTGACCTTCACTCAACAAGGATTATCACTTCCTCCATGCTTCTAGAAGTCACTGGGGCAGGTCCTTATCAGAAAGTTAAATTCTATCCCAAGAAAGTGGCCCCCCAATTCAGTAAACTCTCCCTTATCCACTTTTCATCCCCATGATTAAGCACCATCCAAATCCAATCCCACAGGTGCTCCCATATTCTTACCACTACATGTTGG
Source organism: Avahi laniger (assembly GCA_963575035.1). Lineage (NCBI taxonomy): Eukaryota > Metazoa > Chordata > Mammalia > Primates > Indriidae > Avahi > Avahi laniger. The sequence continues at coordinate 13,096 of CAUYSK010127092.1, forward strand.
CTAGTTTTTGCAGATACTTTGCAGTGTAGTCCCTTTCTTCCCTTATCAGGCCTAGCATGTTCTTGCCGGAGTATGCTGTGACTTAGCCCTTATTAAGGTTCTGGCAGCAGATTCTGAGAGGAGAGAGGCCTTTGCAGTGTCTTTCCACATGGCGGAGTTCTAGCTCTTAATAGGGAAGGGTGGGGTCTCTCTTAAGCCTCTGACAGTTCAATAGGAGTGTAGGAAGCCAAAATCTTCAGGAACACCCACCCGCATATCTCCATTCTGTGTGTCAGGGTCCCAGGTTTTCCCAACCAGGGCCCTGACTTTGATTGCAGGTCTGCCTCTGGAAACTCTGTAAAGTCTGGAGTTTGGTCTTCAGATTTTTTTGCTCTCCCACTGCTGTAAATAAGGTCTCTTTGTAAGCCATCAAAGAGGCCCTCTGACCTTCATAGTTAATTTTCAATGTTTGTTACCCACTCTCAGCTTTTCATTATCTCTTGGCAGGGCTTAATGCAACTTAATAACAACCAACCAATTCCATTGTCCCTGTATTCACTGCTGTCCTTCTGCCTACCCCCTATGCCTGAACTGTTGCACCATAGGAACATTCTCCCACTTCACCATTAGTGGTAGTTTTAGCAACTGGGCCACCATCTTGTTTCAGAGACAATCTGTACCCCACACCATCCAGGAGACCTTCTTTTTTTTTTTTTTTTTTTTTTTAGACAGAGTCTCACTCTCTTGCCTGGAGCGAGTGCCATGGCGTCAGCCTAGCTCACAGCCACCTCAAACACCTGGACTCAGGCAATCCTACTGTCTCAGCCTCCCAA
>CAUYSK010127093.1:0-21846 GCA_963575035.1 Avahi laniger
TTTTTGAGACAGAGTCTCACTCTCTTGCCTGGAGCGAGTGCCGTGGCGTCAGCCTAGCTCACAGCAACCTCAAACTCCTGGACTCAAGCAATCCTACTCTCTCAGCCTCCCAAGTAGCTGGGACTACAGGCATGTGCCACCATGCCCGGCTAATTTTTTCTATATATGTTTTTAGTTGTCCAATTAATTTCTTTCTATTTTTGGTAGAGATGAGGTCTCGCTCTTGCTCAGGCTGGTCTCGAACTCCTGAGCTCAGAACGATCCGCCCACCTCGGCCTCCCAGAGTGCTAGCCCAAAATATTTTAATGCTACCAAATATATTCATATGGTGTTACCTTCATTTGTACTGTCTCTTTATACTACATCTATATCTCTATCTATCTATCCATCACCTGTCTACCTGTCTTTTTGAGTTAAATGAAGTAGTAGTCAGTTTAATTTCACATCAACACCATATTTTCAATAATAATTTGAAATTTTACTTATATAATAAATTTAATTCCTATAAACTAATGGGTTGAACTCTAAACGCAACTTTGTTATATTGATTTTTTTCATCAATACTAGAGTGTTTTAATTACTATACTGTTACAGTATGTTTTAAAACCTGAAAAGTCAACTCTATCTTTTCTCATTTTATCATGACGGAAATATGGTTTTTGACATTATCTCCTAGATACAGTAACTCAGGATGTTATTGATTGTTAAACATTTTGTTGGGACTTTGAATGAAATTGAATTGAATGTTCAAATTCATTTGGGCAATAATCGATATATCTACATAATGAATATTTGCGTCCATAAATATGTTATGTCTTGCTTTTTATGTAGGTATTTGCTGATCTCCTTCACTAAAGTGTTCTTGCTTTTATAATAGACAGTTCATATTTATAGTTAGGTCATTCCTGAATTGGCCAAGGTTTTAGTTTTACTGTGAATGGTTCATTTTTCCAGTTAATTTTCCAATTTAGCTGGTATCCAGGAAAGCTTTTTTTTTTTGGATTTTATTTTTTATTTTTTATTTTTTTTGCATTTATTTATTTATTTCAGCATATTAGCATATTACAGGGGTACAAATGTTTAGGTTACATATATTGTCTTTGCCCACCCAAGTCAGAGTTTCAAGCTTTTGATTTATTTTAATCTTTCTGTTTCCAACTACTTCCCTGAATTTTTGTATTTTTTTATGTAGACAATCATATTTATTGGAATAAGCAACATTTTATTTCTTCCCCTCCAATGTTCAATACTATTATTTATCTTGCAATTTTCTATTTGCTATACACTCCATTGCAATGATAAAAAGTAATTGTAATAGGAGTCTTTCTTATCTTTCTCCTCATTAATTTTGGTCAGGGTGTATAAAATATTTTAGCATTAAAATTTTTATTTTATTAAATTTTTACTAGGAAATATTTTGGATATTAAGAAAGATATAAAATTTCTTTTTATTTTTAGCTAGTAAAATAAATTTCGGCAATAGATGTCAAATGTTTTACTAATTTTGGTATCTAATTGAGATCATTGTATGTTTTAATCTCTGTGAATCTTTTGAATTGTTAGAATAGCTTAATATTTACTAAAATTAAAGTACTTTTGCATTCCTACAATAAAATCTTCTTGGTACAATAATCCTTTAATAACATATAGATTTGTCAGTTAGAAGTCTGTTTAGATTTTTTATTCTGTTTATGTCTGTGTCTTGCTTATACATTTGAGTTTTTGTGTTGTTATTGTAATAATTTGGCATCAGGTTAGTATAGATTTATAAAAAAAATTGGAAGCAGTTTTCATCATGTTTTATGACTTGCAACATTTTATAAAGTGGAAATATTATATGTCCAAGTGTAGATTTACAAAACAGTGTATAACAAGTGTGTGCTCTATGCCAGACATCATGTTAGGCTTTGACATGGACCAATTTAATCATCTGAAAAAAAATGCTGATACTATTATTATATCCGATATTAAAGATAAGGAAATTGAGGAATACAGAGGATCTGTTATTTTTTCATAATATTCTTGGTAGCATATGGATTAGAAATTGATATCTAAACTAACATTTCTGCCTCAAGCTTTCTTGATTTCCATTTATAATTATCCAAAAAAGTTATTTTTCAGAAATATAAAATATTCACTTATAACTTATAATATAAAGGCACAGTATAAAGAATCATAGATTATTGCCTATGTGTACATTACTTGTTTAAGAAATGGGATATTAATTCTAACTGTGAAAGTCTCTATGTGCTCCTCTTGTATGTCCTCCCATCTTCCCTCTAGAGAGAATTGTACTCCTGAATTTTGAGTTAATTAATCTTATACTTTTCTTCACAGTTTTAGCCCATATTTATTTATTCTTAAATATCTATCCACTTGCTTGTTTATTTTGGCTTTTATATTAATGGAGTAAAAAAAATTAGATTTCTTGCCTCCCACCTTGTTTTCAATGCTGCTCAGTAATTGATTACACCACAGTTTATTGATCCATTCTTCTAATGATAATCACTTGGGCGTTAACAGTTACGTTCTATCACAAACAATACTATTTTGAATATTTTTATACATGTCTCCCAGTACTCATATGTAAATCTTGTGTAGGATATATACCTAGGAATTTTGTTGTTAAGTTATTTGATATGAACCTTTTCATATTTGCTAGGTTGTACAAAACTATTTTCCAAAGTAGTTGTTTCCATTGACATTACAGCCACTCATAAAGGATTGGACTGCTTCATATCCTTGCAAATATCTGAATTTTTTCAGAAGTTTTCCAGTTTTTTCTTTTTTTATTTCAGAATATTATGGGGGTACAAACTCTTTGGTCACATAAATTGCCTTTGCACTGCCAGTGTCAAAGCTGCAAGCTTACCCATCCCCCAGATGGTGCACACTGCACCCATTAGGTGTAAATTTACCCATCCCTTCCTCCTCTTTTCCACCTGCCCAATCCTCAATATATGTTCCTTCCATATGTGCACATATGTTTTGATCAGTTAATACCAATTTAATGATGAGTACATGTGGTGTTTGTTTTTCCATTCTTGTGATACTCCAGTTTCATCTAGGTTAATATAAGAGGTATTAGTTCACCATTTTTTTAATGGCTGAGTAGTACTCTATGGTATACATACATCACATTTTATGAATCCACTCATGTATTGATGAGCCCTTGGGTTGTTTCTACATCTTTGAAATTGTGAATTGTGCTGCTATAAACATTTGAGTGCAAATATCATTTTCATAGAATTTAAAAATTTAAATTATAATCTGTAACCAATACTGAATATAAAACTGCTTTAATTAGCAATTTCCTGATGTTATTGCACATTTTTCCACATGTATGTTGGCTATTCCTTTCCTCATGAGTATCCATTTTTCTCTTCAGATAATTTATTTGTCTATTTTATTGATATATAGGCATTATTTATATATTTCAAACATCAATATTTTGTGTTTTTTTATTTGAAGCTATTTGTCTTTATTACAGTCATTTTGTCATTCCTCCATATGTTGTTATTATATTATAATTATTATGAATGTTGTTATTATGTGCTGGATATTATTAATATATATAAAAAAGCCATCAAACCTGGGGTCCTTTTCATTTCTCCATAAAGACTACACATCCTTTGCACTATCAAACAGAGGGTAGAGGCTAATCATCTCCATCTAACAAAAAATTGAGCTTTGTTGACCAGGATGACAGCTTTATTTATTCTACTCACCTTTAGTTACCAATTTTGAGAACAAAATGTGCTGTATGTTTATTATGGACTCTTGCCTCTAGCTGCTAAGATTGATGAGATTGTAGGAAATTTCCCTCCCTTTCCAGTTAAACACCTCAGCTTCCCTTAAAATCTTAGTACTCAGCAAAAATCCCATGGAGAAAAAAAAGGAGAGATTGCCTGTGCTTTGGGATTCCCTGGATGCAAATCTGTCTTGATTCACATGGCAATCAAAAGCTCTGCTTGTTTCCCCTGAAAAGTCTCTGTGCCTATCTGAGCTCCTAGAGTCATGTTTAAGGCTCTACTCACCATTGCACTTACCTATCCCAGATTAGGGATTGATGCCATTACACAAATTAAGAACTCAACACTTCAACATATGTTTGGACTAATTAATTAAGACAACCAAAGAATGCTGTGTTAGAGCCACACTGCATTATATTCCCATTTCTAAACTGAAAGGTAGAATCACAAAATCCCATTTAATCATGATTCTCTTCGTAGCTATAGTCAAAAATTCATTTTTGTTTATACAAAGTCTTCTAGCTTCCAGTCCCTGCAGCTTCCTGACTGTCCTTAAATGCTGCTGACAAAACTTCTGTGACTGAGTAAAAGGGGAAAAGAAAGAGAAGAAACTAAGTGCTTGAGCTGCTTGTTCTGGGCCAATTCTCATGGCGGCGGGCAGGGGGACTTTAAGTTTCTCAAATTTCTTCTGAACAGGAAGAGCCTATGTCTTTTGTTTCACTTCTTTTCACTCCCTAATAACACCCTGAACAAAACAGGACTCTCCATGAGTCAACACTGGGAGACTCAGTAGTTCCACACATTAGACGTCTGTTACCTCATAAAACATTTTTATGTGGGGATGATCTTACTGGGAGAGAGCATATGAGAGTATGTATGTTTGCCAAAACATGGTGGAAGTTTGCAACATTATATTTTATTTCTTTGTTCAAGTTGTAAAATGCCATCCTTTTGTAAAACAGCCTCTGGGTTATATGCAATAAAATTACATTAATTGGAATATGTAAAGAATTGAAACAAGTAGCAGCTACATAACTACACAGAACCACATGAAAGCAGTAGGAAACAACATCATATATGTTTACTGCCACCCCAAGGGACAGCTGGATTTTAAAATGCTTTATACCCACTTGGAAAAAATAATGCACCCCCAGCACGTGCACACACACACACACACACACACACACACACAAACACAGGTTATTTTGAAACTGAGAGAATGAAGATCCTTATTGAACTCACAAAACTACAAAGCTAGAAGTGTGCTTGTAGTACAGGTATTCCAAGAAGTCTAAACTGGGGTCCTCATTAGGCTTTCCTGAGGAGACTGAAAACATACACCTGTAAGTGTATTATTAATAGTTCAGTAGATCTGAGAATACTGAAGTTGGGAGCAGAGGTTAGTTATTTGTTATAAATTAATATAAATTTGATATATGTATAAAGTTTGAAATGTCAGCTCATATATGAAAACATTAACTATAACTGAAATCTTAATTTTTCTGATGAGACGGTGGACTCCCACACCATTAACTTGAGCTTTCCCAGGTTATGTGGTAGTGAGAGGTATGTTGGCATTCTATGGGAAATGTTTATCTTCTATGTCGCAGAAATAATAGTGTGCTTTCTCATATGTACTTATTACTTCTCCAGAAAATATAATAAAATATATGTGGATGGCATACCTTGAAAAAATAATACTATGTTAAGTGTTTCAAACAAAGGGAATGTAATATATGAAATCCATTACCCAGCTTTGAAGAGCTAAAGGAAAAAAAACACACACACACTGACATGACTCAGAGTAATAATTGGTTGGGGAACAGGAGTGGAAGAAGTGGATTATCAAACCTAGGAGTTCCTGGGTGGGACCCTTTGCAATTGGTGCTCACAACTTTCAAGCAGTGGCCTCATCTGACCCCTGATAGTAAAACAAGACTATGAACAGGCTCCATAGCTTATGCTCAGATCTCTTTTTGTTGCTGCTAGCACCTCTAGGAGATTGTGAAGAGGCTAGTTTTAAATGTTCTAGAAGGGGACGGGAGCCCACCATCCCTTCTAGGGCCACCATCTTCTTTTTCTTCAACTTCTACTTTTCCTCTAGTAGTTTCTATAGACCTTCCCTCACCACTGATGAGTCTTTGGGAGCTCTGGCCTTATGATACCAACATTCAACTTCATCTGTAGTTCCAACTACAATACTTCAGTTGCTCTGGACTCCAGCCAGATCACCTCAAGGACATGAATATGCCATTTAACCAACTATTTCTTGATGGTTTATCTTATGTATAGTATAACAACATGTAACTTATTACATACATGGATGAAAGTACACATCTATGCCTTGCCCATTCTGTATCTATGCTGTGGTCCTTCAGTCCACACAAAATACTGTAAACATGCAATAAAAAGCCACAGTCATAATTTTCAGCTCATCATAGATTTAATGAATCTCATATTCTTTCAAAAATGTATATATCGAGATGTAATTAAAAGAAAATTATGTTATATTGTAAAATAGTATTTAAATATATTTTACAGAAAAACAAATATTTTTAGTCATACAGTTAAATAAAAAAATATAGTAGCAGCACTTTTATTTTTCTTGGTACAATGTTTTTAATATTTTTACTTTCAGAGAACTACTTAAATCCATTGTATATTTTTTTCACAAAAATTAGTTGTATTGGATGTATTTTTTCTAGTTTTATACATAATATTTGTAGTCATAATTATAAATATTAATACTGAATGAAAATTATTAGGCAGGAAGTGATTTCCAGAAAGTCCATCCTCTTGATATAACCACTATTAATATTTTCATGACTATCCTCTCATATATCTCCTTAGGAAAATAAGCTTATACATATTTATGAGTATTAGGTCTTGTTTTAATGAGTTCGTGTGTGGGGGGGAAGTGGCTAACATTCCCCCTCCATCCATTATGAGCCTTCCTGTAACTAATGGCAACAACTTGATTATATCCATACACAATTTTTTGATGCTTATGTAATCACATGCCAACATGTGCAGCGACTTCCTCATTGTTTAGTTGGAATAGTAGTATTGTTACCTCTATAAATCTACACCTAGTTTAGAACCATATCACAAGGTATTACACCATTTACCTAGCAACAGAAAATCATGTTATTAATGTATCTTGTTCTTTATCCTTCTTTATATGGTAAACATATTCTATACAGATCCTTCTACTGTATTTTTTTTATTTCTGAGGAATAGATTTTGATGGAAAGCATTCTTAGGTTTAAATGATAGGTACATTCTTAATTTTAATAGATATTGACAGAAAGCTTTTTCAAGTGTCTGTTTCAATTGTTTTTACCCAACAGTGTATAAAAAAGCCCATTTTCCTAATCATTTTCAATAGTAAATGTTATCAGTCTTAATTTATGTGGATCAGATGGATTTCACTGATACCACATTATTGCTTTAATTTTCATTTCCTTTTCTACTAGTGAGATTGAAAATTCCATAAACATTTACAGGCCACTGGGATTTTCTCTCTCTCTCCCCTTTTCTTTTTTTTTGTTTTGTTTTGTTGAATTGGATATTCACATCTTTTCTTCAATTTATTATTTTTGTCAATTTAGCACCAGTTTGTTATACTACTACAGATATTCATTTCATGTTGTTTCAAGCATCTTTTTCCATTTTAAAATTTCAATAGATTTAGGGGCTACAAGTGTTTTTTTTTTACATGGATAAATTGTGCAATGTCAAAGTCAGGGCTTTTACTGCACCCATTACCAGAATAGTGCACATTGTACCCAATAGCTAATTTTTAATCCCTCACTCCACATCCACCATCTCAACTTCTTAGTTTCCAATGTTGATTATACCATATTATGACCATATATACCCATTGTTTAGCTTCCACTTACAGGTAAGAACATGTGTTTTTTATTTTTCCATTCCCAAGATACTTCACTTAAGATCTTAGGATAATGGTCCCCAGTTCCATCCAAGTTGCTGCAAAAGACATTATTACATTCCTTTTTGTAGCTACATAGTACTCCACTATGTGATGTGTGTGCATGAGCATATATGTATATGTATGCACAAACACACACACACACACACATATCCCATATTTTCTTTATCCATTCACCAGTTTATGGGCACTTAAGTTGGTTCCATATCTTTGCAATTGTAAATTGTGCTGTGATAAACATTTGGGTGATGGTGTCTTTTTCACAAAATGACTTCTTGTCCTTTGGGTAGATATCCAGTAGTGGAACTGCTCGATCAAATGGTAGGTGTACTTTTAGTTCTTTGAGAAATCTCGAAACATTTTCCGTAGAAGTGGTATTAGTTTACATTCCCACCAACAGTGTATAAGCATTCCCTTTTCACTATATTCATGAGCATCGGATATTTTTCCCTTTCTTTGTGTCATCTATGATTTCTTTATCAGTGTTTCGTAGTTCTCCTCATAGAGATCTTTTACCTCCTTGTATATTCTTAGGTATTATTTATTTTCTTTGCAGCTATTGTAAATGATATTGAGTTCTTGATTTGATTCTGAGTTTGGCTATTAGTAGTATATAGAAATGCTACTGATATTTGTACATTAATTTTGTAACCTGAAACTTTACTGAATTAGTTTATCAATGCTAGGAGTCTTTTGGAATTGTCTTTAGGATTTTCCAGATATATGATCATATCATTGGCAAATAGGGACAGTTTGATCTCCTCTCTTCCAATTTTGATGCTCTTTATTTTTTTCCCTTGCCTGCTTGCTCTGGCTAGGAGTTCCAGTGCTATGTTCAATAGAAGTGGTGACAGTGGGCACCTTGTCTTGTTCCAGTTCTTAGGGGAAATGCTTTCAACTTTTTCCCATTCAGAATGATGCTTGGCTGTGGGTTTGACATATACAGCCTTTATTATTTTGAGATATGTTCTTTCTATGCCTAGTTTGTGGAGATTTTTTTCATGAAAGGGTGCTGGATTTTATCAAATGCTTTTTCTGCATCTATTGAGATGATCATATAAATTTCTGTTTATGTGGCAAATCACATTTATCGATTTGTATATGTTGAACCATGCCTGCATCTCTGAGGTAAAATCTACTTGATCAAGGAGGATTATCTTTCTGAAGGGTTGATGGATTGAGTTTGATATTATTTTGTTGAGGATTTTTGTATCTATGTTCATGAGGGATATTGGTCAGTAGTTTTCTTTTTTGTTATGTCCTTTCTTGGCTTTGATATCAGGATGATTCTGGCTTTGTGGAATGATTTAGGGAGAATTTGAGGATTCCCTGCTTCTCAATGTTATGGAACAGTTTCAGTAGAATAGATGTCAGTTCTTTGTAGGTCTGGTAGAATTCAGCTGTGAATCTTTCTGTTCCTGGACTTTTTTCATTGGAAGATTTTTTATTACTGTTTTAATGTCACTACTTATTATTGTTCTGTTAAGGAATTCTTACTCTTTCTAATTCAAGCCTTGAAGATTGTGTGTTTCAAAAAATTTATCCATTTCCTCTATATTTTCTAGTTTATGTGCATAGAAGTTTTCACAGTAGTCTCAGATAAACCTTTGTATTTCTGTGGAATTGATTGTAATCTTTCCTTTTCATTATGCTTATTTGAATCCTTTCTCTTCTATTTCTAATTAATCTAGCTAATGATCTATTAATTTTGTTTATCTTTTCTTTTCCTTCCATTGATCCTTGGTATTGATGTTTGGTTTCAATTTCATTTAGTTCTGCTCTAATCTTTGCTCTTTCTTTTCTTCTGCTAGTTTTGGGTTTTGTTTGTTCCTCTTTTCTAGTTCCTTGAGATATGTCATCAGATGTTAATTGTGACCTCTCTTTTTGATGTAAGCAGTTAATGCTATGAACTTCCTGCTTAGCACTGCTTTTTTTTGTATACCAGACATTTTGGTAGCTTCTGTCAGTTTGTTCAATTGGAAAAAATTTTGATTTCCATCTTGATTTCCTCACTGGTACAAGAATTGTTCAACATCATGTTGTTTAATTTCCATGTTTTTGTGCAGTTTTGAGAGTTCCTCTTGGAATTGATTTCTAGTTTTATTCAACTGTAGTCAGAGATGGTACATGGTATAGTTTTGATTTTTTTATATTTTCTGAGACTTGTTTTGTGGCTGAACAATGGTCTATCTTTGAATGTGTTCCATGTGCTACTGAGAAGAATGTATTCTCTTCAGTTTATGGATAGAATATTCTATAAATGTCTGTTAGGTCCATTTGTTCTGAAGTCCTGGTTTAGTCCATGTTTCTATGTTGACTTTCTGTCTCAGTGATGTGTCTAGTTCTGCCAGTGGAGTGTTAATGCCACTGGCCATTATGATGTTGCTGTTTATTTCTTTCCTTTCTGTGTAGCAGTATTTGTTTTAGGAATCTGGGAGCTCCTGTGTTAGGGGTATGTGTGTAGATAGATAGACGGATAGGTAGATAATTGTTATATCTTCTTGTTGAATCAGTCACAATATCATTATATAATGACTATTTTTATTTTTTACCATTGTTGATTTAAAGTCTATTTTATCTGATATAAAAATAGCTACTCTTGCTCACTTTTGGTTTTCATTTGTATGGCATGTTTTTTCACTCCTTTACTTTGAGTCTATGAGAATCTTTTCAAGTTAAATGGATTTCTTGGAGACAGCACATATTGGAGTTGTATATTTTTATCCATTCTGCCAATCTATATTTTTAAAGTGGAGCATTAAGACTGTTTATAGTCAATGCTAGTAAGATACTGTACCAGTCTTCATGTTGTTTGATACCTAGTTACTTACCCTCTTTGTGTTAATGTTTTATAAAAGCTGTGAGTTTTAACTTTTGAGTGTTTTTACACTGGTGGGTATCAATTATTTTGTTCAGTGTATAGAGCATTTTTAAGGATTTCTTATAGGGAACATCTGGTAATGAAAAATTCCCTTAGTGTTTGCTTATCTGGGAAAGACTATTTCTCCTTTATCTGTGAAATGCAGTTTTACAGAACACAAAATCTTGGCTGACAGATATTCTACCTAAGGAAACTAAAAATAGGACTTCATTGTCTTCTGGTTTGTAAAGTTCCCTTTGAGATGTTTGCTGTTAGTCTAATAGTTTTCCTTTCTAAGTTATTTGATGCTTTCGTCTTGCAGCTTACAGGATTTTCTCCTTCACTTTAACTTTGGCCAATTGGATGATTATGTGCCTTGAAGATGTCCCGTGCGCAATGAATCCTTCAGGAGTTTGATGACCCCTTGTATCTGGATGCCTCATTCTCTAGCAAGACCAGGAAAGCTTTCCTCCATTATTCCTTCAAATAGGTTTTCCATTTTTTTTCTTTTTTCTTTTTCTCCCTTAGAGATACCTGTAATTCTAATGTTTGGCTGTCTTATATAGTCCTATAATTCTCCAAGCCTTTGTTCATTCTTCTTGATTCATTTTTCTTCAATTTTAACTGAGTGGATTAATTCAAAACCCTTGTCTTCAAGCTCTGAAATTGTTTCTTCTGCTTGGTCTATTCTGTTGTTTAAACTTTACACTGAATTTTGTACTTCCCTAAATGATTCTTTTTGTTTGTCTATTAAAATTATCTATGGTGTCTATCTGTCTACCTATCTATCTAGGTATCCACCTTCATACATATATGTCTGTATAACTGCATACATATATATATACACATTTATTTTTATTTAAATGGATGCTTTATCTTAGAGCAGTTTTAGGTTTACAGAAAAATTGTGCAAAAAAGCCAGAGAGCTCCCATATACTCCTTCTCCCACTTTTTTAGTTTCACCTATTATTAACATGTGTCATTGATGTGGCATATTTGTTACAGTTGGCAAACTATTACTGATATATTAACCTAAATCCATAACTTACATTAGGGTTCACTCTTGTGTTGTACATTCTATGGGTTTTGACAAATATACAATATCAAGTATCCACCATTGCATTAGCATAGAGAATAGTCTCACTGCCCTAAAAATCCCCTGTGTTTCATCTATTTATCCCCCCTTTAACCCTCTTACTCCCATGCATGCCGTCAATCCATGACAGCCATTGGTCTTTTCACTGTCTCATTATTTTGCCTTTTCCGGTATGTCATATAGTTGCAATCATATAGTACGTAGCCTTTTCAAACTGGGTTTTTTACACTTAGATTCATTCATCCACTCAGACACCTTTACTCACTTACCGATATGTATTTAATTTTCCTCCATGCTTTTTTTGTGTCTTGATAGCTTATATCTTTTTATTACTGAATAATATTACATGGATTTATCATATTTTTTATCCATTCACCTATTAAAAGATATGTTGGATGCTTCCAATATTTTGTTAATTATGAATAAACCTGCTTTAAATATTCATATGCAGGGTTTTGAAACAAAGTGTAAAATACCCCTGGACAAAGAGGTGTGAGAATATCCACACCACTCTGTTCTCTCTGCTTCCAATTTACATTGCCTAAACTGTATATTCCTTTTAGTAGCCAGAATGATCTTTCAAAACTCTAAGTCAGGTTATGGTGTCCCCATGATTAAAACATTTCCATCATAATTGTAATATAATATTAAGAAGTTACTGTGATCTTTAAGACTCTATTTGATCTGAATCTCAAATTTCTACTTCATCATCTACAACTGAGGTAGAGACAATATCTACAGCACATGTTGCCAAGTAAAAGCTTACATTCCAACATATAAAAGACTCCTACTAATAAATAGAATAAATGAGAAAGACTAAGTTTCCAACAGAAAAATGTGTAAGATATTTTAATAGGCTCTTCAGAAAAACAGAATAAAAAATTTATCCAAATAGTCATAGGGGAAAAAAGGTTCTTAACTTTATTATTAAAAAGAATAAATTTAAATGAAAATGAGCTATCAGAAAGGCTAAAATAAAAATGTTGACAAACCCTTATATATAGCTGTCAGGATTGTACATTTGTACAACTACTTTGTTAAATGTTTTTGGCATTTTCTATTAAATTTGGACACACCAATACCCAATGAGCCAATATTTCCACATCTACATATATTCATAAGAAATTTTATATATGTATTAATATATTTATATATGCATATATGTGTACATGCATATGTACATATATATATGTATATAGTCACCAAAATATTTCTGAAAATATTTATAGCAGTATAGAATGAATACATACATTGTAGTATACTCATTCAGTCTATGGAATATTATACCACAATGAAAATAAATAAAGCTTGATTCGACAACATAAATACACATCTTCAATACAACGTCAAGCAAATTATAAACAAAAGAACACATATAGTCTATTTCTATTATTGTAAAGTTCAAGAACAAGCAAAGCTTATTTATGAAATAGTAGTACAATGTAGACAGGTAGGTAAGGATTGGAGAGGACACAAAATAGCCTATGCAATGCTGATAACATTCTATTTCTTGACCTAAGTGATGCTTTATTGGTGTGTTCATTTTGCAATATTTATCAAACTTTACAATTATAATTTTGTGCATTTTATATACATATAGTTAGTTAAAAGTTAAAAAACAAGATAAGTTAGAAGAAAATCAATGTAATCCCTTTAAATCTAACCTATGAACAACTAACATATCAAAAGGTATTCCAGAGATAATAATTTCAAATATAAGACCCCTAAATAAGTTGTGTATATATATCTCTTTTATTTTTTGGTATTTGCTGATTTATATATGATAATTATGTATTATATTTTACATTTTTTGAATAGACTGCTAACCACAGAAATACTTTTTTATAAACATTACTTCTTTTGAACACTAAAAGATTGAATCATTAATGAATACTCACTTTCTAATGCTTTAGTGAAATCTGTTGAAGGATACCATCCTAGAATTAAGGTATTTATAGTAACCAGATATTTATTTTTATTTTTAAATCTGTAGTATCACTCAAGTTATTTTTTTAATCTCTGAAATTTCTTGTCTCGATTATTTCTGATCATACAATTTTTTCACCAAATTATTGAAAGAATTAAGAAAGGACACATTCTAAAGTGTCTGACACATAATATTCAATAGAATGTAAATACCTTTTCATATTCTCCCATCTCTTTCTTGACAGGAAGGAAAGCTGTTAGATCTTAAAAACCACATGACCAAGATATTGGGCTATGTTTTAATTTTAATCAAAATTCAATAACTTGCATCTTGAATTGTTTCACACAACCACATATATCTTTAAGGGAGGCCTGAAATCAGAATAGAAAGAGAGTGGGCTTGTAGAACATTTATTATCATAAGAAGCTCAAAATACAAGTAGGCTGAAAATAACCCTCCTCTGTAATCATCAAAAACCAACAAACCAAATCAATATGCCATTTTAAGCCTCCTCTAAAAGAAAAATTGTTAAATGAAGTTCAAGAATTCCAAATTTATGACAACATCAACAACAGCAATTGGTCACTAAATCTCAAACAGCCAAGTGGTTAGTTGGATACTTATTTCAAACAGACACATTTTGGACTCCACAATGTATTTAAAGCCACAGGGAAATTTCTCTCGTATCAAGTTTGTATTGCAGAATGCCTTTATTTCTACCCTTATTTAGGCTTTGGGATTCAGGTCTCATTTTAAAATCCAAATTAGCAACTCAGTAAAAGGCAAGATGTCAGCACTTCGTGATATACCTGGAGGAGAATGAAGCAAGTGGGGGAAACTCTCTCAGGATTTGACTTTCCAGTTTTCCTTAGATAATTCTTAAAAAGTTCAGATGCTTACTTGAGACTTATCTGAGAGACCTCTGGGGACTCCAAGATTTCTCTGGAAACTATTTTCTGCAAGATGTTTAATATTTTCTTCTTTCTCAACACAAATCACACCAAAACATTTTTTTTTCTTCTCAAACAAGTTCTATTGCACTTTCTTTACAGATAGGTTCTGATGGGGTGAGAAAACATTTTAACAGAGTGAAACTGAAGACAGTGTGTGAATTTTTAAATAATTTAATTAATGAGTTTTGCAAAACAAGCTATGGGTTAGAAGGGAATGTTTCTAATTGCATTCTGATGACTACATTCTTATTTATAACTCTGGAGCCTTTTATTAGAGATAAAATATCAGCTAGACATCAAAAATGGAAGTAAGCAATATTCTGTATCATGTTATGAAAATATTTTATACTTAGATTTTTTAATATACTCTGTTATTTATTTTCAGATATGAGCACATTTTGAGTAGAGCATTATGATCCAATGAAGAGACAATTAGGCACAAAATATCATCAATTTTGATTCTTAGTTTATAATTGATATTATTTTTTCCAGAGATAAAAATCTTCAAAAGTGTTTTGACCTATCTTATCCCCATGATATGTCCAGGCTAGAATAAACTAAGGTCAGGCACCTGGACAGCTAACCATGTCTATGCAATCAAGCCCCTATAAAAACTCTAGACACTGTGTCTAGGGTGACCTTCCCTGGTCAACAATACTCCGTGTATACTGCCGCATTCTTGTCGGGAAGATTTAATGCTGTCCACAACTTCATGGGGAAATAACAACTGGACGCTCCATGCTTGGAATGTCCTGGACTCTGCCCTAGGTACCTTTTCCTTCAGCTGATTTTAGTCTGTATCATTTCACTGTATCAAATCATGAATGTGAGTATAACGGCTTTCAGTGACTTCTGTCTTCTTAGCAAATTATTCAATGTGAGAGTGGTCTTGGGGACCCCCAAACTCTGCAGGTAGTATCAGGAATCTGTATGGTCCTGTGAAATCCCCCATACCTTTGTAACTACAAATGTTAAGTCAGAACACTAGTTTACCTTCAAGTATAAGCAACATTTCCCAGTTCCCACACTCTGTTCTAAATTACTATCCTATAATCTGCTAACGGATATTCTTTGGAAATGAGGGTCTATATCTAGTTTAGGTCTTAAAATATAGAATTGAAAGACATAAAGTCCCTGTTGCACAGGGATTACATTGTAGTGAGGTTGACAAGAGTTAAACAATTTCAGAGTAAGAAATGTTATAAATTTAATAAAACAGGGTGATAAGACAAAAATCAATTGCTAGGGCCTCTGATGAGAGAACATATTTAGAAAGGATGGTTGGGAAATATGTGTCTGAAGACATGATTATGTGTCCTAAAGTCTGAAGACAGCTTGCATCCAATCATGCCAGTATGTAGGGCAAGAGACTTCTGGAGGAAAATGTGATTGACAAAAGGTCAGTGTGGCTGTCTTAGTGACGGGAGCAGAGTTCAAGGGATCAGGCAGGAGATATAAGGAGAGACCTAATCATACAGGAAAGTGGTTCTCAAAGTGTGTTTCCCGAGCCAGCATCAGCAGTATGACCTGGGAAATTATCAGCCATGCAAATCTCAGACTATCCTTGACACACTGAGCCAAAAATTTTAGCAGTGAGGGCCAACTATCTATGTTTTAATAAGTCTCCAAGTGATTCTGATACATGGCTCCAATGTGAGATTCTTGAAGACCTGGTAAAGATATAATTTTATCTGAAATACAATAAAAAGTAATTAAATTATTAAATGATTTTAAGCAAGAAAATGATATGATTTATATTTTAAAATGTTGGCTTTGTTGTGTATAGTCGGAGAGCTGAATAAAAGCGGGAGATCAGTGCTGGTGTCAACATCCACATGTGGGAAGATAACGGGCAAGTGCTCAGAGTGAAGAGGGGAGGGAGATGAGATACACTTGGGCATTGAATACAATTAATTTGTCTTTGTATGAAGGACTTGTCAGAGGTTCTGCAGCCCTAGAGTACATTGTGAATCTGTAAAAGAATAATGTAACATGAAAATGTTCTTCACTTTTATTTAATCATGGCAACCTTTTTTATTTTATTCCATTACAAAGTTATAGAAAATCTCCCAGGATACTAGTCTCCTTGGAAAAGAAACACATTTGGAAAGCACTGCACTATAGATAAGAGAAAAATATTAAATGCTTTCTAATTAATTAAGTCATGACTATATAATTTACTTTGAAAAATACATTTTTCTAGAATGTTCAGCAGCAAGAACCAAGCTAACCAAGTGGTTATGTAAAAAAAAGTTCCACTTGAGTGAACAGGTAAGAGTAATATGCTTTCCAAAGAACTTCTCCAGAAGAGCTGTCCTTTCTGCAAGTCATAATTACAGTTATTCGCGGGCCAAGTGGTCATTTTAAGACATGTGAGAGCATTGTAATCACATTAGAAAGAACTGTATTTTTCTACAAATCTATTTTAATAATTTATTTAGCAAATCTTTAAAAAAAAGGGAGAAGGAAGTTTTGGCCCAGTATAATTTTTAATTTAGCTCAATATGGTTATGCAATCTTTTATTTTGTGAATGTTCAATACCTACTACATTTCTTAGCAAAGTCCAAGTTAACTTAATGTTTTCCTTTTAGGATAACTATAACTAACATTCAGGATCTTTACTTTCATACTAAAATATCCAACAAAATACATTAGAACTCTTCATTCTAGACATGCAAAACATTTATAATTCATGACTTTTCTTATTATTTTATTTAGGTCATGTGTATCTTGTATCTATCCTGAAAATATTCAGAAGAGACAACTAAAACAAAATTTAGACCAAGGCTCCAGTTTTTACTAAACAGGTCACTGCTTGTGCTAGACCTCACAGACGACATTTACAAGATGGAAGCATGAGCTAAATGTTTTCTTAGGTCTCTTCCAGCTCCAATGTGTTTATATTTATAGGAATGTGTATATTTCCCAAAAGTCCAGTGATCCCTTGCAAATGGGATCAAGGAAAATTTAATACAGCAAAGGAAGTGCTTTCCAAACCCTCTGTAGACTATTTTAATCTTCTCTATTTCCATTTACTTGTTCCAAGGTTAGATAATAAAATGTTCTCTTAAAAGTTATATGCATCTGCATGACCCAAAATGTTCATATGCCATCCTGAAACTGCCAACTTGGCCCACTCTGCCAACCCGAGCCTATATAAGTCACAGGTTTTCTGTGTCCAATCCACTGACAACTTTATGAGACACCCAAGAAATTTGGAGTGCTTTAAGCGCTTTAGAGATTAATGTGTTGTTTATGACTCTCCAGAATCACTGACAATACTTTTAAATGGAGCAACATTCAAATGGTCCCATAGCTCTTGAGAGAAGTTGA
The DNA here is from genome assembly GCA_963575035.1 of Avahi laniger. Lineage (NCBI taxonomy): Eukaryota > Metazoa > Chordata > Mammalia > Primates > Indriidae > Avahi > Avahi laniger. The sequence continues at coordinate 17,875 of CAUYSK010127093.1, forward strand.
CCAACTTTTAATAAACACCAGATAACTGTTCAACATGCAGGATCTAGTTCTTCATTATCTAAGAAGACATTATATTGTAGTTCTCCCAGAATTCAGGAAGACTTTCAGGTTTATCTGCTATTAAGCAAGTAATGTATACACTTTATCATATTTTTGGAGAGATTAAATTATATAAAATTTATAAGTGCCAGGTACAATGCCTAGCATGTTGTAAAGACTTGCTATAATTTAAATGAGTAGATTAATCAATCCATCCATCAATCAGTTACCAAGACCTAAGTAGTACATTATTTTGATTTAAATATGTTGGAATATGACAGAATATTTGATTATTATGTCACTCATAGTATGAAACAAGGCTTGGCAATTCTGGGTCCATAGAGCAGGGGATATATGAGCTCTTCCTGTGGAATGTGAAACTCTCAGATTCTGGCAAGCAGTGAGACCCTTAAGGTATATGAAAAAAGTCCTAGAACATATCTACACATGCCTATAATATGCCAGATGAACCATGAAATTTTCTTTCTTAAGTAAAGGAATTTTGCTCCTTTTTCTACCTTCCCACAGGAAAAAAAATTTCTCTGGAAGAGGCCAGAGTACTCTCCTTACAAGGTTATCTGAGAATAACAATACAATATGTGAATGGCTATTATAATCATTTTCAGATATTGAAATGGTAGCCTGATATTTTAAATAGTAAGTTCATGTACTCAGTGATAAATCTAGAATTTGTTACTATATATTTCCTTTCTCATTTCCCTATCTTTTCCCTACTGTACACTATTTTTCCATTTAAATGTACTAAATCTCCATTTCTTCATGTGTAAAACGGTTAATAACACCTGTCACACAGTATCATGATGAAGATCAAATGCTATAGCAAACAGAAAAACGTCGGGAGAATAATGAAGTGCCAGACAAATATGAATTGTTACTTTCTGAGCATTGTTTCTCTCTGGTTCTTGGTATGTCCTCACAACACAGCAGTTCCTTGGTGTCTCCAACAGGGAAGGCTCATTTTTGAAACTGGTGATGTCTAATGTATGGCTCATTTCCTCTCTCATGCCCTGTATGTCTGTTCTGGAGATAAGAAACTGATTTGTCAGTAGCTATCCTCCTGAAAATGGCCTTTGGTAATATTTAGGGATGTTATATTTTCTAGTCCCCAACAGCCACAAAGCACACTTAGTCAAGACCCCATCAATTCCTGTGACTCAACGTTATCATTCATCATTGCGAATATTTAAATAAATATCTTTAGTCTCTCAAATGAAAGCTTGGAGACTTCACTAGAAGGATGTTTCAAAGATTTTAACCTTTATAAATGACAAAGGAAACCATGTTTTCTGTTTGTTTTGTTTCCATTTTGAGGTGAGTGAATATAAAATAACCTTAAAAATGTATCCATGGACTATAATGCTCCCTTGATCCAATCAGATTTCTAGGAATATGTTTAAGAAGTGAGGCTGTTCAGTTGCCATTTTGTGACCTCGGAATGCCTCAAAGCTTCCCCTGTTTTGGAGTACCTACGCAGATTACAGAAGACCTGATCATGCCTGGTATTTTGAGTTTCTAGTCTGGTAGAACTACTCGAAGATTTTGATGAATACATTAACAGAGCAATACTCCATATGCTTCAAAATTGGCTGAGATTTACTTTTAAATGACACTGAATGCAATTTAGAAGTGTGAGACACATAAAGTTCATGTTCTCATGGAAGTTCACTGTGGAAAAAGATTCGTCCACTCAGGATTCCTATGGCAGAATGCCTAAGGCATAATCATTTTGCTTAACTTGTATAAAGGCATTTTTTAAGACTCTGAGAACAACTTCAATATTGAGGTCTTTTTTGATTCTTACACTTTCATATTGACAACAATTTCATCTTTTCTCCATTCAGCAGATTTTTTTTCCTCTTTGTGAGTGTTCTTTTGAAAATGCTGAGCTATTATCAAGGTACAGTAAACAGAACTCTTCTATGAAGAATGCCTGTTTCAAGCAGGCCCTTAAGCCTTCAGACAGGACAATGGAACAAAATCCATTAATTATCATTTTCCAGAATGAATAGGATGAACTTTGACAATGCACACTTGCCGTAAAGCTATTAGCACCAAGCTTTCCTCTCTCTGTTTAGGGTATTTGACCCCAGGGAGGCACACAAACACTAAAGATATTTTTCCCCCTTTGCTTATATTTAGACAGTAATTTAAAAATAGATTAGAGATAGATTTAATACTCCAGAGTGGTTTGCTTTCCTAGCAGGACTCTTAAAAGCACTCCAGATTGTTAATGATTATAATTGTACTGTCACTACTGGATACCGGAAATAATAGCGCTTTACTACAATAATATCCTTTTAGTTCAGATTGACACTTTCACAAAAACCTATAAGGTTAAACTGGAACTTGAAAATGGGCACCGTTGACTGTTGTCAACATGGAAAATATCGAACATTTTTATGGTGAGAACACGTTGTCTTAACAGCACAGAAAAATTTAATTGGCAAACAGAGCCGAGTACTCATAAATAATTATCTGATGATGCAGTTAACAATAAAAAGAAAAACTAAAATTTCAGAGAAATTTTCAATTAATTTGAGCATAAATAGTGCTTCTGGTTACTTGACTATCTGAGATATGTGTTTCTATTTGTTTTCATAAATTTTTGTGTACTCAAGACTGAAGTATTAAAAGAAAGAAAAAAATCATCAATATTTAATTTTTGTTAATTCAAAATCTATTCTTGTCTTGGTGTAAATAATTTGGGACTTAAGAAAACAAGTGTGAAATTAGTCTGTTCCTTTGGCTTTGATTTAGACTTTAGAAATGATGACACAGTGAAAGTCTACATCTCCCATGCCACACTCACGCACACTCACACACACACAGACATACTCACGCTCCACACACAGGCTCATTTTGTATTAGCTCATATTTTCACTGCAGTCACTGTACCTGTCTTCTTGACTACAATTTTTAGGTTCGGAAGTAGTTACAGGACCAAAAATAGTCAGAAATCTTCCCTCAAATTTCCCAGATTTGAACTGGGGTGAGAGATGTTATCATTGTCTGGTGATAAAGCCTGCAGCATGAGCTTAATAACTGTCTTATTTACCATTTTCATTTTCATTTGAAAGAAAGAATTCTCAAATATTTAAACAGGTCTGAAGAGAAAAGCAGAGACAAGAGACAGGAATAAGAACTCTCCCATCATTCATACCAGAGGCCCAGCTTGTCACTTTACTGTCATGGTTATAAAATACATCAAGTATTTTTCTAATAATTCCCTCTGTTTGCTTAATGGAGCCAAGCTAGCTTTCTGTTGATTATAATCCAAAGCGTCCTGACTAATCCAGTAAGAAGTTGTGCATATATTTGAATACAGGGAAATTTGATTTTGGTTTCTGAAGGATTGGAATTTATAATAAATACCAGATCAATAACTTAATTGGTCAAGTGTCCTTGAGCATGTAATTTGATCCCTTTGAATTTCATATTTATCTTAGATTAAAGAAAAAATAGGAATAATAATACCTAGTGTACTGTAAAGATTATATCATGCAATGCATGGAAATCCGAAATGTTGGCTTCCCTTTTCTATTTAAGCATTTTTAAAACAAATCAGGACGAAACAAAACAAAAAACGTTTATGGCAGAGGAAAAATGGAGACAATAATTTTGCATCTCTTTTTCATTGATTTTTTTTTTTTTTTTTTGAGACAGAGTCTCACTTTACTGCGCTGAGTACAGTGCCGTGGAGTCAGCCTAGCTCACAGCAATCTCAGACTCCTGGGCTCAAGTGATCCTCCTGCCTCAGCCTCCCTAGTAGCTGGGACTACAGGCATGCACCACCATGCCTGACTAATTTTTTCTATATATTTTTAGTTGTCCATTTAATTTCTTTCTATTTTTAGTAGAGACGGGATCTCGCTCTTGCTCAGGCTGGTTTCGAACTCCTGAGCTCAAACAATC
>CAUYSK010127094.1:0-34745 GCA_963575035.1 Avahi laniger
TAGGCATTATTTTCAAACAAGTTTTGAAAAGAGGGAACTGAGGTTCAGAGAGAGTCAGTGGCTTACCCAAGGCCACATTAACAGAGCCAGAAAAGGGACACTAAACACTAAACCTCTTTTCCATCCATGCCATTGGTTATACTAAAATTTTAACAATCAAATTCCAATATTTTCCTTATACTTTTCTAATTTGTGGGCATGGATGGGTATCACAATTTTGTAAAATTCAAAAATAAATCTCTGGGCATCATTTGTATGCTACAACATAAAATGGAATTTGTTTAAATTTCCGTGGTTACATATGAGTTGAATAATTAATTTTATCATGGTACAACTCATATCCCATGGATCGTCTAACTGGGAACTGAGACGTATGAAAAAAGCTTTATATAGCTAATACTCTAGCTCTTCTTTGCTTCTATGTGCATATTTAATGTGTAGAAATTCCAAGTTAAAAAACTCTACAAACTGATATATAATGAAAACAATAACAGTTCTTTTAATCCTCGGTCACTGATGTATAACCAGATATTTGTATTTTTAGATAAGTTAAAACTTGGTACATTTTATTCAATGAAGATCAAGAATAAACAAACAGCTTTGATAATTTTATAGCATTAATAGTTTGTGGGAAAGTGTCTGAGAAATGGTGAAGGGTTAATACACTTAATAATCTGGCTAATATTTTGGGGGGAGGGCGGGCAGGTCTCCTGATTTCTGCTGCAGTTTTCTTTGCAGAGCACTGCGTTCTGAATACTGAAACACAACACTTTCTGGAATGTAAAATAAAACCATTAATTCTCTTTGACCCTATTCCAGGATAATTTGACTAGAAATTAATAACTGTCAACTAGAAATATTTTGTTGGCACTAAGGCGAAATGATGTGCGCTTCCTCCTCCAGGTTACTCACATTACACACCACATTTACACTGAAGATTAAGCTACTGGCTGGAGTGAGGAAAAGGATTTTAATTTGCAAAACAATTACTGCTTTTTCTGAGGTCATGAATTTGGTTTTCTAGATGTTTTGAAGTGCTGCCTCACTCAATTGCTGAGTAACAAGCAAAGCTAATGATACCGGTTTCAATGACTTTGTAATAAAGTATTCAGTGCTTTATATTTGAACTGAGTCTTTATAACATATTTGAAACAAAATTCTCCCATGACTATAAAATAAAACAATAAAAACAAGCAAACAAAATCAGTGTCACATAATGTTTACCTAGTGCTGAGTTCACTGGCATGTTTTTGAAGAAAAATAATATGGACCCTATGAGACAAAATCTAAATTGTGATTGAAATCTGTGTTCAACTCTACTTTTTCTCCTCTCAAATTGTTTCTCTTTATTCTATCTTTGCCCAAAGAAACAAAATATTTCGTTCTTTCTTCATATACATTCTCCTGTGCTATAGCGGCAATAGACCTAAATCTCTGAAAGCTTTGCAGACGTCGTTAGAAAGGAAGAATTGTGTCCTTTCTGCTTTTTAATTCCATTCAAACTATCATTTGTTGAGTTCCTTCTTTGTGTTAGGTGCTTCCCATATGTGACCTATTTGCTAGTAATGGGATGCACAGGGTTAGAGCCAGCTCAGGTTCCTGATTCATTGTACAGTTTTTTGCCACCACATTGAACAACTGTTTGCCCATTTTCAGTTGCCCTCACCAAATCATCTTGGCAATAGCATAGTCTGGGTTCCCACAGCGAGGTTCTCGGGGCTCATGATTTAGATAAATTCGGGCTCATGAGACAGCTTTGTTTTGTGTCTTCAGCAAGAGTTTAAAAGGCCAGGTGGAAATGTGCACATGGCATATCAATGCCCTGGATTCACTGGATGGTGGCGGTGACACCTGAATTCCCTGGGGGCTCAGAAATGGTTGGAAACGGACAATGTGGAAGCTAAGCAGCTACCTTTGAATGTGGAAGAGGATTGTGGTAATATTTATATTTCACTTCTGAATCTTCACTTTACTCAGAATGAGAAATGTAGAGGGCTATAGATTTAGCTGGAAAAAAAAGTTTGAGCATTGCAGCAAGGTATAGTTGGGTTTGCATCTCATCTCTGCTATTACTACTAAATGACATAAGGCGAGTCAGTCAATGTCAGTCTTTTTCCTCATCTGTAAAATGTAAATAGCAAAATCTATCCCTGAATTGTTGTAAGGATTGAATCAGACTATATAAAGACCTACGATGGTAGGTTCTCAGCAAAAGTTATTGGGGTTTCCAGAAATCCAGTGAGTAGGGACAATCAAGGAAAGACTGCTTGGGAAGATTTTGTATTTGATTCTATGAGACTGATAGGCTAGCAGCCTAGGACTCATGAAGCTACTAGGGCATACCAGCTCTGCAGTATTTTATGACTTACTGAGCATTTTCAACCATTGTTCCTCTTTATTCTTATGAAATCATGGCGGTAGATGTAGGGCCGGTATTTTGTGTGTACACTATGTGTACACTATTTAACTCCATTTAGTATAGATGAGGGAACTGATGCTCACAGAAGTCACATGACTCAGACAAAGTCACAGAATTATCAGGTAAGAAGCCAGGGTAAAAGCCAGGTCTTCTGTCTTCAGCAGCGTCTTCATTAGGAGTCTCTTTCTGAGGAAGGAATGTGGTGGTCTTGCAAGGTTCACAGCATACAGATGAACTTGAGCCTAAAATCCCTGCTTCTCCCATTGTCTTGTACGATATATGCCATAAATAGAAAGGCATGCTTTTTAATGGACACCACAGAACACATTTTTAGTGTGTTCTGATATTTTAGTGATATTTTTATATGCCTGACAATTTATGCTGATTGATTTGTTGTGTCACCAAAACAAATATCGTTTCTATATTTTCAATTACCATTTACATTTCCTCTAAGATTTTATACCAGTCTAGTCATCTAATGAATTAAATTTGCATTTATTTCACTTCGGAAAGGTTGAGAGAATTTCCTATTATAAATAATTTAACTGAAAAAATTTACATAAATTGAATTCTTTGCATTTCCTTTTAATGGTATTGGCCATGGAAAGTAAACAGCGACCTAACTTGATGGGTGTTTCTATATTTTGTCGTTGAAAGGATTTTAAGGTAATGTCAGTTTTTTCTTTTTTTAAAAAGTAAGATTGTATTACTGGGCTTGTTCAGATGAGCAATTATAGTTTTCTGATTTCATTATACATACCTCAGATGATTTCTTTTGGAGTGTCTGTTAGTGTACATTGCTACCTTATGAAAAGAAAATAGGAAGAGGATAATATTTACTGATAAGAAATGTTTAAAAAAAGAAGAGCAGAATGAAGGTGTAGGGAAGGTATTCATATACAGTGTCTCCACTATTTACTGCTCAGGAAATCAGGCCTAACAATAAACTTTGATTGTTCCATTCAATTTCAGCTAGTAGCCATAATGAATCAAGTTACTCTGTAACCTCATTAATACTAAATAGCTCTCTTTCTAGCCTTTGGTTTCCTAAATAACTATCCATCCACATCTTGGTTAAGGACTTTCCCTAGTGCCTTTAGTAATTAATGGATGGTAGCATTCCCCAACAGCCTCTTAAAAAGTCAAAGATCATTTGTCGTATTTGGAAAAATCCAGTGGATGTCTGATAGCATGTGAGAGTTCTTTGCATCTGTCGATCTCTTATTTGGTCATCAATGTGCAGCATGTCAGTTAGATGGTCTCTGTAGGTAGAAGTAAGCCTTGTTAATCTCTATAAAACCCAGAAATCGCTGCTCCATCATTCCAACTTAATAGCTGATTTTTATGCTGGAAGAACAGTGCATATACATTTAGAGTAGCAAGATCTCTGCAGATTCAACAGAATGCTAAGTGAAACAGAGATGCTTTCGTTGCACAATATAATGAATCAGAAACATGAGAAACATAAAAATTTTAAAAACATAAGCTTAAATGTCAGATTGCAGAACAACAACAACCCAACTTTTTTACTATGTTTGATGGAAAAATGTTAGAGCAAAATATTGGGCTTATCTTACTGAAACCCAGAGTCAGAAATACTCATTTATTTCTGCGTATTATTAAAATAACTTTAAAATCAGTTTTAAATTTTAATTTCTTTGTCTACAACAAAATGTGTATATATGGTAATAATCCATGATGTGGATCATTTTATGATGTAGCATCGGCAAAAAATTATCCTACATCAGTAGCCCTGAATTTTACTTTCATTCATAGGTCATGCATTTATTTTAATAGATATGTAATAAGAAGTTACATATCTATTCAAATAAGCATATTAATATGAGCTATAGATAATATAGGTACAGGAAAAATGTGAACTTTCTGTATGATCATAATTTTATATCAATGAGATTTTAAAAGCAAATAATAGAAAATTTTATTATAGTGGTTTCTGGAGCAGGTATAAATTTGATCAAATTATGGCTATGTATGATTACAAGCTCTCAACAAAAAGAAATGCAAAGTTGGTAGAATTATCACTTTGATACTCATCTTCTAACATAAAATACCAAATACAATGGCCTTTCTCAGACTACAGATTCCTGCAATTTCTTAAATTTTCATGACTTCTTTCATTATCTGATTGGTCAATCTCCAATTTGAATAACCCCCTGTATTAGTTCTTAAGACTGCTGTAACAAATTACTACTAACTGTGTGGTTCGGGACAACAGAAATTTATTCTCTCACAGTTCTAGAGGCTAAAAGTTTGAAACCAAGGTGTCAGCAGGATTTGTTTTTCCTGGAGGCTCTAAAAGGGAATGCATTCCACACCTGTCTCCCAGATTCTGGTGACTTTGGGCAATCCTTGATATTCATTGGTTTATACTGCATAACCCCAACTGTGCCTCTGTCTTCATATGGCCCACCTGTGACTCTATGTCTCAAATCTCCCTCTGCCTTTTTTCTCATAAGGACACCCATCATTGGATTTACAGCCCAACCAACATCCAGGATGACCTCATCTTGAGATCCTTATCATAATTATACCTACAAAGACCATTTTTTCAACTAAGGTTATAGTTACTAGGGACTAGAACTTGGACATATCTTTCTGGGAACCACTGCTCAACCTACTGCACCCCCTTATGCCCTAGTTCCATGAATTGGTTTAAGTCCAACATAAGTTTCATCAGATAGCAGAGAAATAAGAAAATCCATGACAATGAAGTGAATTCTTCATAAAGTCAAATGAATTAAATGCAGAGAATAGTTCTTTGTTCTGAGAGTAATCCTTCCTAATTTCTTCTTGTTAAAATGTGATGGTAATAGTAGATGGCAATTGTTTTTATATGTTTGTGTAGTTTTTTTTTATCCTTTGGCACATTTGGTAAAGACTGTACTAATACAAGGAAGGTGATTTCTATATCAATTGATTAGGACTCTCATTTGCCAGTGGCCAAAACCCTAACCTGAGACTATTGCTGCTTGAAGGTCTGGACTCATTTATCTGACATATATTTTTTGAGTGCTTGTTTTGTGCCTATCACTGTCCTGCTATAAATAAGATTAAAAATGTCCTTGTCCTCATGAAGCCCACATTGTAGTAATTCACATGTTTTCAGCCTGATCACCAAAAGGTAAGAAATCTTCTCCATAGCTGCAGTGAGAGTCATTTTCAGGGAAGAATTCCAATTGGTTCAGTGCTCCAATTCTTAAACCAATCGCTTTCCTTTCTCGGGTCACATGTCCAGCCCTGAGAACCACATGATAGGCCTATTGCTAGAAGGAGGTAAGAGAAACTACATAGACAATACCAGAAGATGTTGATGTCCCTCTGCTACTGAGCATGATTAGAGGTCATTACAAAAGTTTTGTGTTTTTGGGTGATATAAATTTGTAGCATTCAGTCTTCCCTGATAGTCCATTGTCCTTTAATCCATCTTGGTATTGATTTCATGCATTCTTTCACTGGAGGCTGCTGAAATGCTGTGCTTGATGCTGGGAATATTAATATAAATAGGACACAGGCTCTTCCCTTAAATAACTCATAACTTGTAAGCAAGAACAATTTTAAACATTCAATTAAAATATAACGTGGTAATTACCTTCATTGGGATCTTGGAAAAGTGTTGTTTGTAGAGATGAAGAAATGACTAACTTAAGCCTGCACTAGGTTAAGATTCACAATGGAAAGGAAAAGTATGCAGTGAGCCTTCCAATTGGTTAGCCTTCCAATTGGCATAGATTAAAAATGGGATGTGGAAAAGCATGGGCATTTGAAGGAGCACCATGTGTTTGCAGATAAGTTTAGGGTAGTTAAGAACAGTTTAAGATGTGTGGTGGGGAGAGGGTGAAATGAGGCTGGGGGCTACAAAGTGGATGCCTCATATGACTTGGATTGAATCTTCTAGCAAGCCTCTTAAATGCCCCTGAGGTCAATAAATTCTTCCTCTTCAATTCTGAAAGTTGTCATCAAGTTATTTTTCGTAAAGTTTGCTTTGAGTATGTCATCTTTTTGTTGAAAAACTGACATAAACTTCTATGACCTAAAACATAGAGTCTAAGCTTGTGGCTGTGTTTTAGAGTTAATATGAATGAAGCACTTGAGACAAGTTCCCATTTCATGTTAATTACTCGTGTTGTTTGTGTTGTTAGCCTGGCATTTCTGCACTTCTGTCATCACTTTCCAGTCTGTCCAAACCCCAGGTACTCATTGTTTCCCAAACATGTCTAGTTTCTTCTCAAATTTGTTGACTTGTATTATCTTTAATGGTTGGAATTTTATGCATACTTCAAACTCCCATTCAAAGGTCACCCCCATCGCCCTCAGTCAGAACTTATTTCTCCTTTCCTCTCATATCATTTACTTGGACTTCTTTGATGACATTTAACATGGAGTCTTATACTGTAGTTATTTATACACATGGACTCCTGTTTAATTTTCTACATCAGCTTGACTCTAATTTGGTGCATTTTTTGGCCTGACTTTTCTTCCAGTAAGGAATACTACTAGATATTTTCGATGTGGGTCTTCTTGTTGCCTTTTCTTATTGTAAAAGCTGATATAAATGGGGTTGTTTCTAAGAGAGTTTTTAAAGAAATATAGCCACTTTTATCTTTAAAGATGTATAGTGATTTTTTTTTTCTGAAACCTTTAGCCAATACAACAAGATAATGAAATGAGGTATAAATATTGGAAAGGAGGCAGCAAAATTATAATTATTTGCAGAAGATATAGTTATCTACTTGCAAACAAAATCTATGCAATTTATTTGTGGGAATAGGCTGAAAGTTGAAAAGATTATTTAGAGAGTTTACTAAGGTAGTCATAAACAGGCAATACTTTTGCAATATGCCTATTAGAAAATATGTATGTATGTGTGTTTGGGGAAAAGATAATGAAATCTAATAGCACTAGCAACAGAAGTAGAGAATGCTTGAAAAAAAATTTACCAAGAAATGCTCAGGAGTGTGTGAAGAAACAAACCTAAGAATTACTGAATAACATGAAAGAAAGTTTAAATATGTGGAGAAATATATCAAATTCCTTGAGACATCTTAATATTATAAAACAAGATAATCAGTTTAAGGCTAAAATAAAATTTCTGTGATTTTTTAAATTTGTTTTTCTTTAGACCTTGAAAATGGTCCCAAAATTCATCCAGCAGACCAGAGACAACACTACTGAAAAAGGAAATTCAGGATACGCTCGTCCTACTCACTATTAAAATATATCACACAGCTATATTTAAAATAGTGTAGAAAAGGTACAGTACTAGGGAGACAGATCAATAGTTTAAAGGAAGAAGTCCAGAAATAGACTCGATAATATGATATCATTTAATATAGTAAGCATGGCTTTTAAAAAGAACAAAGAAAAGGTAGACTGTTTCATAAATGGCATTAGGATGACTGATAGGAAAAAAAACAAAAAACAAAAAGCAAGGTTAGATTACCAGAACACCATATGTTCAGCTATCTACCAACTATTAGTGGCTTAAAACAAGACCCATTTTATTATCTCTCACAGTTTCTGTGGGTCAGGAATTTGAGAAAGGCCCAGATGGTTGGGTCTGGCTCATATTCTTTCATGTAGTTGTAGTCAAATGGTGGCAGCTATAGCTGAAAGAGCAGGCATTGAAACAGCTAGGCTTTGGACCAGCATGGCTCTGTGTGTAGTCTCAGGGCCTCTTCATGTGGTTTCTTCTCTTGGGCTACTTTGGGCTTCCTCACAGCACAGAGGCCTCAGGGACTCAGATTTCTTACGTGGTGGTTGAAAGAGCAAATATTCCAGCAAGACACGAACTAAATAGTGTTTTGTGACTGAGCTATGGAAGTCACACAGCATAGCATCATTTCCGCCTCATTCTATTGGTTAACTTTGAAAGATAAGCCTGTCCAGATTCAAGAATAGGGGACATAGATCTACCTTCCTGACAAAAGGATTGCCAGTGTCATTGCAAGAAGAGCTTGTGGAATGAGAGATACTATTCCAGCCATCTTTGGAGAATACAATCTGCCATACTATGTCCCATGTTGCCTACTGGAACCTCTTGGATAAATCTGAGGGAAAGTCTCCCCATCTTTCTACTCTGATAGCCATCACCATAGGTCAAGGATTCTCAAACTTTAGCATGTATCAGAATCACCTGGAAGGCTTCTTAACACACAGATTTCTGGATCCTAACCCCAAGTTTCTGATTCATTATGTCTAAGAGAGGGTGAGAATTTGCATTTCTAGTAAGTTCCAAGATAATGTTGATGCTATTGGTCTGAGGACCACTTTTTGAGAATCACCATTCTAGATTATAGTGCTTATTCTTTTTTGCTTATTACTGTCCTTCAGATAGATGCTATTGGCTGAGTAGAGAGCAATCCTTTTCCATGTATTAAATGTCTTTTCAGAATTGTTCCAGACCCCCAACTGCATTCACAGTTGGCCTAGGGAAATCAGTGGGCTGAGGAGAATAGAAGGTATTTTCAGGGTTCATGAGTCTCAGTGGGCTAGCCTGCACCTCTATCATTGTAGTGTCAAGGATACCTGAGTTTTTGTGGGAAGCAATATCACACAAGATAGCTTGTTGCCTCCCACCACTTTAAAAAACTTCTGCTTCAGGTGCCAGTGATGAAGCTTCTCCTTTCATCTTCCATCAAGGGGCTACTGATAACCAAAGACAAGTTCCATATAGCACTGTGGTGAGGGGCAACTCATCATCCTACAAACCTATATGATGAGGCCTGCGAGACTGCCAAAAACTCCTCACCAAGTCAGCATAGTGACATAAGAAACAAATCAGAAGAGGCAATCTGGGATCTCATCAAATTTAAATATTCTTATAATCTCCTTTTATGGCCTAAAAATTTTGACTTTAATTAGTCCATGTGGGAGGACCTGAGTTTAGCTGTAAAATCCAAAAAGGAGGGCAGATTGTGCAATATGGTCTCCTGGGATCTAAATTTGTTGATGACATCATGGAGGATCAGCACCCAGAGGACATATAGAGATTTATTTTTCCTGATTTTACAACCCAAGGTTAATAACTCTGAACTTTGTAGAAACTGCGATACTCTGACTGGTAAAGCTTATTCACAGTTGACTTGCAAGCTCAAGTCAAATAAATCAGGTAGAGAAGAGCATCTTTCCCCATAGTTGTTCAAGGACAGCTTTGAATATTGGGCTTGTATTTTGTTCATATTCATGTAGGATCATAGTCCTATCTAGTTGGACACAGAATGTTCCTTGTTCAATTTTTGAGAAAGGGTAAACAATTTCTAACCTCAAATGATAGATCTATTAACTTAAAAGGAATTTATGTCTGTCTATTTATCTCAATCAGTGTCTTCAGCAATATGAACTCAGTAGGCTATAGATTTAAAAGATCTTTATTTTCTCCAATAATTGACTTGAAACATATTCAGTTGAAATACCCTTACATACAACTTGGATAGATCCCATCGTTTTCCAGTCCCTTCCAGGTGTACAAAGTTTAACCTAAGTATTCTATCTCACATCCAGATCAAAGCACTCCCTATCCTCTAAAGCACTGTTGGTTCCCTAGGACTGCCCTCACAAGCTACTCAGACAAAGATGGCAATCAAGAAGCTATCCTTCAGGAACAACAAAATTAACTGCTAGGATATAGCTTCATACTAATAAGTATTCTGCAGCATGTGTATCTTATAAATCACCTTAAAATATTAAAGTGAGTTATAAACCTCAGTGGTGTGATTATTAGTCATATCTCTCCACTAATGCAACTACACATAATAGTTACATTTAAATCACCTTACCTTCTCCTCTTTGTAAAATACTTCTCTCACTGAGAATTTCATATTTTAATTCTTTTTATTGTAACTGTATTATTAATACTGGATATAAATAATTTTAGGTTTACTTTGATACTAACAGCACAAACTCCATTTGCATTGAACTTAAGGCAACTTTCCTATACTTGAAGCATTGGTAAGTCATGATTCTGCAAGAAGTTCTGCAGATAAACACACCTCTTCCTAGCAAATAATAATATAATAGTATACTATCTGTCACATACTAAAATGATATAATTGACCAACTGTCATGAAATGTTCTCTAAATTTTTTTTCTAGAGATCGTGCTGAATAGTTCTGTTGGCTGTATCTGGAGATGCAGTCTTGCAGAAGTATTTTTCTTTCTAAGAAGTTAATTGGCTCAGATAAGGAATGAATGTATAATATAACATTAGCCCCACAAGCAGCACACCCTCTAACCAAGTGAATTGCTTGAATAATATTTATTACCACTACATATAAGAATCCATTGTTTATTAAAAGCCTGGTGCCATCTGCTTTTCACATAGCATTAATTCATCTCCAACTGTCCTGGAAGTTAGGGATAAGCCAGTGGAAAGATGGAAGAAAGCCAGGAAACAGAAATGGGTAATGAGATAAAGTATCAGTTAACTTTAAGCACAGGCACTGAAATTCATTCAAAAGTTTTTCATCCCAGTTTGGGAAAAACAATTGTGTTAGTTTTCTTGTGTCATGGGTAAGTTATTAAGCATTTAATGTAGTAATGTATGAAAAGTCAACTAACTGTATTGTTTCTTTTCTTCTGTTCATAAAAAGCACACCATTTTCCTTGGGAGGTGGGAGATCAGTTATTAATTATATTCCTAAAGAAACCAGGAAAATGAATAGTTTCTTTTGTGGTCTGGGCTTTGAAGCTTCATGCTGTGTCACAAAAGAAAGGGGCCAGGAAAAGAAAGGTTAGGTGGTGGTGTTTCCTCCCCGCTCCCGCAAGGAGCTGCAGAAATAAAGGTTTGACCTTTCAGTGGGTAGGAGAATTCTTCAGAGAAGGGCCCAGAGGCTGACTGTTCCTTTGAGTGGTGGAGACAAGGTCTCACCAGAGAGTAGAATCTAAGAGGTGTCATAATCCCACACACGATATTTGGGTGTCAAGGAAGACTATCCACTAAAGGCTGTCTTTTAGGTGAGCTGGATGGTGATGATATGAACGCTACCTGCAGAGCAGTGCACCTTGGCATGTGGTCAGGCATGCTGATCACCTCAATTATGACCAGACTATCTCCCTTATTTCCTCAGAATTTTATAAGCTCAGGAATCTTCCTAAGCTGCTAAGAAAGATAAGGGAGCCATTTAAAAGGACTGACATTGCTGACCATGACAAGTGGGAGTCCAGAGGTAGATTGGCTTTGATATAATAAAGATAACATTTTAGAACGTGTATGGGGAGAAACTGTTTACATTAGCATGCACATCTTACCTTGTTCACTCCTGAAGTTTCTGAAGCAATTGGTGTTATTCCTTGCTGCTTGCATCCTCACTCCCTTTAAACTTTTGTATATACAAAAGCGTGGAAATGATCTTTTTTTGTGTGGAAACTCTTTAAAATGGGGCCAATTAATTTTAAATACAATGTATTTGAATTGGCAAATAGTGATATTAATAAATATGTTATATTAATAAAATATAAATTACTTCTGATTAGTATAAATTCAAGTCATGATCTTTAGCTTATGTAAAATAAACAGACTGTAAGCCTTGTCGCTGATTTGTGAATTCAGAGACCAACTAGTAATTATTTGACTTACTGCTGTGAAGAATGTACTAAAGTGATAAATAGAATCACCATTGAAATATACCGAAGCTGGCATAATTGAATATGTCATAGAGTTGATAAAAATATTTCACAGTACTCTAAAATGAACAACAGATAAACATAACCTCTGCTTGAATTGGCACATGACTCAGAAACTACAGATTTTTCTTATGATTCTATCAGGGAATAATTAGCTGAAAAGATAACAGTGGTACCTAAGATTAATGATAACATCAATAAGCTATTTGAACTCAATAGGCTAAAAAATGAATACGTGGAATACAGCAATTAAACACATTTGGTTTAAATAAAGCACCTTAGTTGCTAGGAAAATTACCCACTGCGTTTATGTTTCCACTGGGAAATATTTCTTGGGATTAGGGCAACCAAGGCGTTTCAAAAACAATGGAAACAATAACCAAGCTAAAAATATTTTAGAAAGAATAAAGCCCTCATGGCTATTATTATCTTAAGTTCTTAGTAAAATAATAGAGTGGATATTAAGAAAAAAGTATTATATATGCATCCAGAGAGTGTGAGAGCCTGAGCGATAAGCAGTGTGGGCTTGCACAGAACAGATCATGCCAACATATTGAATTGTATCCCTTTGATCAAATTACAGAGTGGATGAAGGGAATTCAGTAGATGCAATATATCTGAACTTTACTAAATCATTTGCTTTGTGCCTTGTGAAAGCTTACTTAATATTTTAATTAAAATAAGCTTAACTATTTACACCAACACAGAGCCTGAAATAAACTCATAAATAAAAAAAGGGAGATGAGATTAGGTAGCAATCTATGAGCTGAGGAAAAGGGAGGTGGAAAGCTCCCAAATGGGCACTGGAGAAACAGTTGGTCTCTAAAGACTATAAGAACTGTCAAAAGAGGATATAGGTGAGATGCTAGTACAATGTTATAGAACAGAATGAATTTCTCAAATATGATAATTCAGTATTTAAGGGACATGGACAAAATGGATATTTTTGCAACATAAGAAATGATGCAAATATTGTTAGTCTGTAGATGTGCTAGCAAGAGGCTCTCCAGTCTGCCATCACCTGATAGTTTTGTTCCTAGAAATCCTTGAGTTATCAAAAGTGTGTTAGAAAAAATGTTGTGTCCATGATAACAAAAGGACTTTAGGTCCTAAACAGTTTGAAAAAAAATTGCAAAAATTGTATTTCCTGTAGGAAATTTAATAAATATTGCCTTAGATCCCATCTTGGTTTTGATCATTAATAATGGTCGTTGTTTTCTCATCACCATTAACCCTACCATCAGCACAGTGCTCCCATACATTCTTACCATCCTTATTATCTCTATTATGATAAAGAAAGCAGCTGTTGTAACAGTTGCTTCAATTTTACTTCTTACATGAATGTGTTGGCAACTAGACCTGATCCTGATATAACCAATAATCTGTTTTGCAAAACATGTTTTCTAATGTATCAATCACATCATATTCAATTTAGAATATGGAAATTCACGCTATCAAATAAAAGCTGTAGATGGAAGTAAATTGATTAGCCATATACCCAAAATCCATCTCATTCAGAGTAACTGATTATAAATTGCAATAGTTGTCACGAGATGGTGAAATCCTATGGTGGTATACTATGACAATATTTTAACAAATTCCAGAGCTCCCCACTCAGAGTCCTGAGCTTTCCCCAGAGTGGCTGATTGCAAAAGCTCTCAGGGCCCCGTAGTAGAAAGACCTATTGACCTTGTCAGGGCAGAAAGATGCATTTTCCCTCTACTCTCCTTACTGTAAAATTCCATCCCACCCAATATGCTTAAAAAAGTTGTGCCTTATAAACTGCCAAAGCTTATGAACCAGAAAATATGGAATGTGTTAAACAGATATGTAGTCTTTTACTTTCAGTAGCACAAAACCCTTTTTAAGGAAAATATACTGTTACTATGAATCATGATTCTGTTTTCATCACTCTATAGAAATATAATTGAAAAATAACACACTGGGGTTATTTTAGGACCAAGAATTAATATAAGCTATGAAAAGGAAATAACAGAAATGATATTGTCATTTTGGGAACTTGGACATTTATCAACACTTGAAAGTCAAAACTATGTTATTCCCATAGAATTAATTTACATACTAGGCAGAAATTTAGCTGATTAAGAATTTTAATTGTCTTTTGAGAAAAAAATTAAAAGCACATAAAAATATATGTCTACTTAACAACCAAGGACAAGCATGAAAATTAAAAAGTAAAATATCAACACCAAACAACAACAAAAACAAAACATTTAATGTTTCACTAGTCATTGAGATAACTACAATGTCTGAGATCAGGTTTTTGTAGGTTCTAGCATTTGCTTACTTTTTTTCCCCTTTCAAATCACACAGTTATCACAGTTTAATGTGCCTAGTCAATCTCCAGGGTTGTAAAATACTTTATATAGTATTTACAAAATTTACTTGCCAAGGAAGTCCCCCACTCCATCCTCTTTTGGAGGAACATTAAGTTTGATGAGGTTTCTGTTGTCCAACAATTTAAGAAACACAACACATTAAGTTCCCAATCAGAGTTGAGGGTGGCCCTTGAGGCCATTTCTGCCTCAGCTACTTTAGTGTCATCAAACCAGACAGGTGGATTTCTTAGAGGTCAGACAATGCAGAATACAGAATCTCTAGGAAAACCAACTTATTATGGTCTGTAGGTGGTTACTTCTGAAAAATACTGTAAATTTTCTTGGGCCACAAGATCTTCTGGACAGGATATGCTTAGCTTAGATTGGGTCACTTCCTAAGTGAACAGATTTACAATTAAGGTGGTGGATTTCATCTCATTTAGGAAGTGCCACTTACACTAAAGAGTTAAATGGTGTGGACAATTGGAATGAGAGTATGATGGCCAGGGGTTATGGTTGTGTAATCAGAAGTGGAGTTAAAAAAAAAAAAAAAAGTGGAGTAGAATTTTTATGCTGTGAGACTAACTTTTATTTTGTGTAGGAAAGCTAATTAATGTGCATTTTAGTTTTATGTCAAGGTAGACCAAGACTAGTCTGAATGGAAAGAAAACTACCCCATTCCTGTGTTAAAGAATAAAAAGAATTTGTGAGTTGTTTACTGGCTGGTGGGTAGGGACGTGTTTTTAAATGTACTCGGGATTTTGGTTTCATTCAGGTATGGTGAGGGCAACAGATCAAGAGACAACTGCCACCGAGAAGATAATTTGTTACTCGTTGTTCCCAAGAGGAGGGGCCACACCAGGCCACACAGGGCCACAGGGGGGAGTGTCGAGGTTGGTCAGGAGACAGAAGCAGCAAGGGAAAGCATGGACAGAGCCTTTGTGGTGGTTCTCCCAGGAAGGAAAGGGCAAGGCAGGGTGAGCAGCTGAGCAGGTTTTGGATTGGACAGTTTGAATAGCTTCAGCAGGCTCTGGGCTGCAGAGCTGTTCCCTGGTTGTCTAGTAACTGGTGCTGGGATTATTAGAGCAGAGGAATACTGACTCCTTGCGTGAAAAGTCAGATAGAGGAGGTGCTGGAGTATATTCTCTGGTTTGGATAGTTTGTAATGAAAAGTGCACTTCAGGGTGAGTAGTTTGTTATGTCTCAGAGTTGGCTAACCCTGGGAGGGGCAGTCTGTCCCTAGTCAGTGAAGCCCCAGATAACAGAGCATCAAGAACACAGAAAATACAAAATGTAGTTAATACAGGACTTTGGAATGAGGAGAAGGGTCTGGGTGGTGAGAAATTTGAGAAATCGGCTCTAATCTACGCTATGCTGTAACGTTAACATTCCAGGGAAGATCTGACCTCAGGGCCTTGCTATTCCTTCTACCTAAACCACTCTTTCTGAACATACTTCCATGGCTTCCTCCCATATTTCCTTAAGTCTTTTTCTAAATAACACCTTTACAGTAAATCTTCCCCCACACACTACCTAAAGTGGCACCCTTCTCAAAGTTCCTCTGACTTCCTTGCTTTGTTTTTCTTGAAAACACCACTGTCTAACTTAGTTATTTTACTTATTTGTTTATTGTCTCTCTTCTATAATGAGACTGCAAGCTCTATAAAAGCAGGAGGTTTTCTCTGTCTTGTTCACTGCTGCAGCTCCATGACCTTGAACAGTGTCTGTCAATGGGACACATGGTTGGTGCTTAAGGAATATTTGTTGAAGGAATGAATAAGTAAATGAGAAATGATG
The DNA here is from genome assembly GCA_963575035.1 of Avahi laniger. NCBI lineage: Eukaryota > Metazoa > Chordata > Mammalia > Primates > Indriidae > Avahi > Avahi laniger. Next base: position 16,198 of record CAUYSK010127094.1, read on the forward strand.
CTCAACGTTCAACTTAAATGTTTTCTGTTTTCCTCAAATCACCAATAATACTCTGTTGTACACGCAACTGCCGGTAATGGCGTTTTAGACAGTGAACCAGGAGTAGTGTCCAATGTGGGATGAAAAGTGATGCAGAGAGAAGGTGATGGTTCTAGGAAGAGAAACCACTGTTAGGACTCAAGAATTAGGCAAGAGCAGGAATTCAGAGGAAAACTGAAAAGTGAGAAGTTTCCAGAAGAATTGTAGGCAACTCTGCCTCAGTTCTCCAGAGGGCAGACAAGGGTTTGAATTTCCCAGAGCGTGAGGCATGGGGAGTCAAGTCATTTTATCGGAATATTCAAATAGAAGTGACTCCGGAAGGCTGGGGCACATAGGGGTTAGAGTGACTTTTCAAGATGGTTTTAGGTAAAAGACAGAAATATTTAAAGAATAAAACATTTAATAAGAAGCACATCTGATTTTCTGAGGTTAGTGCAATTCGTAGAAGACAGAATGCGCACTGGGTTTTGCGGCAGACTGAGGAGACAGGGCCATTCCTTAGCATTATTCTCAGCACTTGCTTGATGGCGTTCTCTGTGCATTTCACTGATAAATAAGAAACACAAAACCCCAGCATAAAATTTCATAGTTTGTGATTCTGCAGTGCAAGAACATGTCCAATAATGCAGCCACCTTTAGACAAATAAAAACTCTGCTATTGTTTGCAAGTGCTTGGCAAAGTTAGTCTCTTTTATACATTTTCAAGATTCCACTTTGGAGATATTTTTTTCCAGTCAGTGCAATACTTGTTTTGTTTTGTCATCTAATTTTTCAATCACCTGCTTCTAGCTGATAATAAATAAAATGAATAATATACCAAGTGCATGCTCAATTCTGTGTGTATATTACCAGTGGTAGAAATTGCTTGTTCATAATAATAGTAAACCATTTCTCTAAACTGAGGATAATTTATTTTTATTTGTGATGCGACAAGTCTACTGTATACCTATGAAATAAGAAAACACTAAGTTTTATTGTAAAGTTGCTGATGAGATACAGTATGCTTCAAACATATTTTAGGATAAATGAATAAAAGAAATATTTTTTTCTCTAACCGATATGGAGAAAATATTTAAATGTTGAGTAAAGCCTTGCAATTTTTATGTTCACAGCTTTGTCAAAAAGACGTTATCTTCCCAGCAGCATCGTGTTATCAAAGATGCAAACCTTAAATCAACAGCTGTTACACCTCCAGCAAGTTATGAATTTTTCCTGATTTATAGCAATCATTCTTTTTATTTCTTTTCTCAGTCAAGCAGGGAAATTAAGGTTATTTTCATGTAAAAGATAGACACATTGTGGCTTAGTATTTTACATAATCCGCATCTCTTACCTTTTAAATTAAATTGCTATTGAAATGAATGTGATGTGAGGGCTCTTTTTGATTAATAACAGAAATATTATTAGTAAATAGAAGGTAGAAAGAACATTATTTACATAAAAATAAAAAGAAGATAACACAGACATCATAATAAGAATCATTTTTATGATTTGTATTATACTGATATATCAAAACAAAATGAAAATAAAATCTAAAGAGATTCATGGTCATAGAGAAGAGAAATGCTGCAGTGTTATTTTTGTTGGTTTTAAGTGCTCTTTAAAAAAATCACTTTGTCTTAAATAGATCAGAGAAGGTTATCTTTTGGTAAATTCAAGTAAATAATACTGTGAAGTTAAACATCTACTTCTTAATAAGCTAAAAGAGACCTTGTAGTTCCTAAAATTGTTTGCCCAAATTAAGGGTAACTAATATTTAGTAAACGTTTGCAGTGCAATAAATATTGTATTAAGATGTTTTCTATAGTGCATCTCATATACTGATAATTCTGCAGAGCTAAGAGCTGACGGTACCTATTTTACTGATGAGAAATTGAAACACAGTGTCTGGCACAGTGCTTAGATGGTGAGACAGGAATTCAAGTCCAGGTCTTTTGACTCTTCAGAAGGAAGTCTTCAACATGTGGGACTCTTAAATGTATGTGACACTGACTCCTGATTATGGGGAAGATTGTCTCTGGAGAATCATACCCCCTCTGGCAGAAGCAATGAATATAGAAATTGTTATGTTCTTGACAGAGGTCTTTAGCTGACACATTTATGGGTTAATGAGGTTTATTTATATCCAGTATACACTATTACAAGGGCCACTATGTGCTAGACACTGTTCTAAGCATTTTATAAATATTAACTATATGAGATAGATATAATCATCATCCCATTTTATAAGTGAGAAAACTGAGGCATGGTTTAAATAACTTGCACAAAAGAACATAGCTAATAAATTGTAGAAATTTGACATAAAAGAGTTTGGCCTTATGGTCTATACTCTTAACCATACTACGCTAAGGCTGCCCGTCTGGATCAGTCAGCTATGGCGTAAAAAAAAATTCTCAAAAATCAGTGCCTTACAACAAGCATATAATTTTATTGCTTAGAGGTCTTCAGGTTAACCATGGTTTGGCTGATCTATAAAGGGCTCAGCTGGAAAGCTCTGCTTCCAATGGTGGGTCAGATGGCTTTCTCTCTAGGCTATAGGTTGGGTTCAGGTTAGGTATGTATATGATTTTTGAGGGGGCTTAGGCTGAAGGGGAGCAGCTACCCAGGGCATGTTTCTCAGATCACCAGAGAACCATAGCCAAGGCCAAACTGCACAAGCATATTTAAGGCCTCTTTTTACAATACATCTGATAACATGCCATTAGCCAAAGCAAATTGGGCCAATGGGCAACATGCAGGAAGTATATTCTTCCTACAGTGGGAGGGAGAGGGTAGTGAATGTTTCTTGAGCAATAATCTAAATTATCACTTTCTATACCTGGTTACCACTATTAAATTATATTAAATAAAGATAAAGTTTGAGGAATTCCCCAAGGAGACAAAACAAGTTAGGCCATATAAGCAAAACTTAACCTAGCTTGATTTTTGAGTGTAAGTGAAACTTAGGTTATTTCTTATAAATGCCTCTGATAATCATAACCAACGAAATCATAAATGAACAAAACTTAAACCAATTTCTAAAAACAGTGTAAGATGATCACTTTTAATCAATTCCCTGCCATCTGGAAACCTCCATTGCAATAGTCAATCACTGTAAAGATTAAACAACTTCTTCATTTTCGCCTTATAATCCATCCTGTAATGATGTGCCTCTGAGCTTCTTTCCACTGTTTGTTCGAGGTCTCCCAGATTGAAATCTTTACTTTTACACTTTTCCTAACTTGACCTGATTTCATTTTTTGACACTAGTCAACCAGATTTAGGAGTGGGGGTGTGTATTAGTAAGGTTACTCTAGCTGCTGAAGTAGGTAGGTCCCCAAATCTCAACTGTTTAACATAATAGTTTATTTCTCATACACACAGATTTGGACACTGTTTCACATTCATGGATTCAACTAGATCCTGAGGTATCCTGCCTCTACCTTCCTCTAGCTCCTCAGAGACCACTCCATTCAGTCAGCAGATACAGAAGGAGAATGGTGGATTGGACATGGAAGCCTCTTATGGACCATGTCTGGAAGTGGCATTTATTACTTCTCTACATTCTATGGGCTAGAACTCAGTCACATGACCACTCCTAACTCCAAGCAAGGCTGGGAAACGAAATAGAGTTGTGAGCTCAGAAAGAAAGACACACGGATTTGTTGAGAGAATCTAGCCTGTCTTTGTCCTGGATGGCAAAACACTTTTGAAAAAATGGAGGCCTTCAACAACAAAGTTACAACAAAGCGTGGGTATTTGAACTCCTGCTATGTGTTACTGCAATATAGCCTAAACCAGGAAGGCTTAGATAATTTTTGTCTATTTCTAAAATGAAGATAAAAAACTTTACTCTAAAATCATAGCTTTATTATAATGGAAGCGATAAGGTGATGGCTTTTGGGGGAACTGCGTGGGCAGGGTGGTCATGTGAAAGTAGGAAAATATCTCTATTGATTCCTGCATATATCTCATCCCGCAAAAATAAACTTGGAGTGTGGAAGCCCAGAGTTTGCACCAGAGTGAGGCAGTCAATATGTACAAATGGAAAGTTTTGAAGTCCCAAAGCAGAATATGAGCCTTTTGAGAAAAATATTTTATGATGTCTTGATTTTCCCAGAGCCATTTAGAACAGACATTTCTCTTTGGCTTTATGAAAGTGGACTGTCTTTCTTTGGGGTTTCAGAAAAGTCACATCTTCCAAAATTAATGTTCACCATTTTTGTTGACTTTGACCAGTCCAAATCCTGCATCATCGCTTAACCTCATGGCTTTTCTTTTCTTTTGATATATTTTTAAATATAAAATTACTCATGAAAGACAGATGGTAGATGAAAGATTAAATCTATTCTTCTATAGTACCAAATTAAACCCAATTTTGAGGCAGAGTTACAGCTATACTATGAAAACAAGTATTCAGTTAAAGATGTTATTCATGATATGATTCATCAATTACTAATACAATTATAATGCTTGTTGCAACAAATAGAAGTGCAATTACATTACAGCAAAATTAGTACAAAATACAAAATTGATATTTCTTACCTTTTTATTTGCAGGAGCTTAAAGCATCTAAATCACATCTTGTAGCTGTCAGTTTTCAATCATTATTTATGTCAGATATATTATTGACTGATGAAAGCCAGGTATTCTTTGCTCCCCTTAGAACACTTAGAATAGTTGCTCTGTGTCTCGCATTTTTTGACAAATACTTTTTGTGTCAAAAACGTATTATGTCATAGCATAAATCATCGCTTCAGGCCCTGCATGCATAATTTTCTAAACAGAGGTAAAATCAGTTAGGTTCCTTTAAAGTGAAAAACCCATAAAACAAAATAAAATACACAAAAAAACCACACTTTGCTACATACCACCCACAACATTTTAGTTCAATTTATAGCATTTTCGTTGCACACGTAATGGAGTAAATTTAATTGGAAATGTGAATGAGGCATTTTTTTGGTCAATAACATGAAAATAACAATGACAACTCTAATTATGAGAATTCATGCTTTAATTGATTTGTCATTTTCATGAGTATTTCTATATCTTGTACCCTAACAAAAGAAATCTTGTAATATTGTCAAAATTTATGTGGGTTGTGGGATTGTTTATTTGGTTTAGATGGCCCTGAGAAATGTTTCTTTATTTTCTGTCTCTCTCCTCTTTTAAGTAAAATTGTTGGTTCATGGGAAAGAGCTATTCTTCTCTAGAGTTAAAGCAGCTGGTGTATCATATCCATATTTTTAAGCTGAAAGAGCATAGTGAGATCATTCTGGATAAAAAAGAAGGAAATAAATCAGCTTGTGAGATATTATCATTCACTTTACATCGTGAAAAACAAATACAGCTGTCATATCCTAACATTCACCATAGATAAATTGAAAATGTATATCATTATTTAACGCAGTCAAAAAAGAGAAGACTGTTTCTGTGAGTAAGAGATGTATAGTATTTTGGTAGTATGTCTTATTAAAGCAAAGTAAATTGGCTACTGGGTGGTAAAATTGAGAAGAGCTTATCAAAGTGCTGAATCAGAGACTCAATGTAAAAAACACATTTAGGAGCAAACAATATATTGGAGTTTATTAGTCTCTGGAATAGGTAATAGCATTGTATAGAATTTAAAAATATAAGAAGGTATTAAAGTGAATGTCTATTTTTGCTTTCTCAGCACCTCTTTTGGGAAAAGGATTCAGTTTCTTCGGAAGAATACTTCTCCCTCCTTTTCTTCCATTTCTGTGGGAAGGGTTGTTACCATCTGTAACAGGAACCTACACTTCTGACCATAGTGACTGCTCCAGGGGGTCTGAGCCAGTGGCAGTTGACAGTATTTTACTCTTCCTTCCCACAGTGGATGTGATTCAAGCTGGAGCCAATAAGATGACTCAGGATTTTTTTAGAAAAAATTATAGCCAGGAACTGGGAGAAAAAGTCCTTCCACAGTCTGCAATAAAAGAGAATGAGGCCCAAATATAGCAAGAAGCAGAGAAGACAGAAAAAAGAATCTTATTTGTGTTTGTATTCTTGTGTCTAGGCTCGAAAATCTCAGAAGCTGCTGTACAAGGGTTTGGCCCTTTGGCGTTTCTTTCAGTTCCGTGAGACTACACAGTATCCTTCCAATAAACATTCTTCCCACTCCTTTGCTTTTTTTTGTTTTTTTTTTTTTTTGCTTCAGGAAGTTCAAGTTAGATTTCTATTACTTTCAACCAGAGGAATCCTGGCATATCTCTACATTCAATATAATTCTGTATGTTTATGAAAATGTTTATTTGAATCAGGGAAATATTCAAAGTTAAGCTCTAACATTTTTAAAGACTAGATTGATAAATTTTAATTAGATAACAAGGCATTTTGGATTATGTGGCTTCAAGGAATGCTTTATGAAATATTTATTTATCATCAAAATCCCCAAAGACAAATTTTTATTTTACTTCATTTTGATAACTTGTGAGAAAACAAGTTTCTAGGCACTCATTTGTGCATTCATTCATCAATATTCATGGAGAACTGCTTTATGCTAGGTGCTGGTCCAGGTGATACAATACTGAAAATAAAACAGGCATATCTGTCTTACATCGTAGTGGCAGAATACAGAGAATAAAATATGATAAATAAAAAAGTAATGGAGCAGGTAAAAAGAACCACAAATAACAGAACACAGAACAGGAAAGGAAGACAGAGGTACTGGGGTAGGGGTCACAGTTTTAAATTAGGTGAACAGAAGGTCTCAATGAGTAGGTGAGATTGGACAGACTTGAAAGAGATAAGCAATGAGCCGTGGGTAGGGTGATCATGTAATTTATCATCCAAATTGGAATATTTTAAAGATTGTACTTTTTATACTGGGATAGCAGGCACAAATGGGGACGCTTCTTAGGCAAACCAGGATGTATGGTCACCTTAGCTATGTAGGATCTGGAAGAGAGACTTCCAGGCAGAGGAAAGAGCTAGTACAAAGGCCCTGAGGCAGAAGTGTGTCTGCCTGGTACAGGGCCCGGCAAGACCCTGGTTAGAGCCAATGATGAAAAGAGGGGGCAGAAGGCAGAGAAGAGGGCCAGGCATTTCATTAGGGGCCCTGGAGTCCATGGTAAGGACTTTAACATTGACTCTTCACGGAATGGATGGTCATCAGAGGAGTGACATGACTTGACTTGTGTTTTAAAAGGACAGTGGAGTATAGCTGGCCTAGAAAAAAGGTGGGGATTTTCTTTAGAGGCCATTGTAATAAACCAGGTGAGAAAAGACAGTGAGTGGTTCTGGGTGTGGACGGTAGCAGCAGCAATAGTGAGAAATGGTCAGATCCTTGGTATGTTTTAAAGATAAAACCAACTATATTTGCTGATGGATTTTAATGTGGAGTGTGAGAAAGAAAAGTCAAGAATGACTCCAAGATGCCTGGCCTAAGCAGTGGAAGAATACAGTTGCTATTTCCTGTAATGTTAAAGATACTAGATGGAGCAGGTTTTAGGGGAAAAGATGAATTAACTATTGGATGTGTTAAGACGTGTTGATACGCATGAGAAGTCTATAAAATAGCCAAAATAGTTCCCGCAAATAAAGTCGAGGTTCTATCATCAAAAAGAGAGAAAAAGGTGTTCACTAGTTCAAGTCTGAGGGCACAGCAACCATTACTTTCAGTAACTCTGTCAAGAAAAGAAAGTGAAGTTTTCTGTCATGACTTATTTTTAGTGAGTCTAAGTTGGGATCCTAATAGTGCTTCTTTTCTAAGTAAGTTCTCCAAATCTGTTCTTTCAATAATTAGACATAGAATTTTGCCATAGTTTTCAAAATCTGACTTATTTCTTTTTTGAAGGTTGGAACTACTTTTGCATGTCTCCTGTCCTCCAAAAAATCTTGCAGTGCTCTTGAGTGTATTTAACAGTTAACTCTTTTATAAAATCTATGCATTCTTTTAAAACCTCCTCATTTAAGAGCTTCTGTTTTCTTAAAGTTTCTTTAATCTTTTCTTCATTTTAAAATCACTTATTCTGTTTTATTTTAAAAGTAATATATGTGAATTACAGGGTATTTAGGAAATATATATGCACAGCAAAATTAAAAGCCTACACTGAAAATAAAAACTGCTAACATTTTAGGGCATATCCTTTATACGTATATGTTTTAAGTATATAAACACATATATATTTAAATAAAATGACATTATATTGTACATTCTCTTTTTGTAACTCACCATTTTCACTTACATAAGGTCATCTTGACAGATAAAGTGGAGGCATAACAACAATTAGATAGTTCCATGTTCTTTCTGTCATCTGTTAACCTTATACCATCTGCCCTTAGCAGAGGGCTTATTGCATCCTTGGTTTTGCTCCAAATAATTTTAAAAGAAAACTGAATTTATCTGGGCATTATTTTTCATACATCTCAATTCAATCTAGAAACTTAGCCATTGTCGCAATAATTCCTAACAGTTCTAAGCCACTCTCTTAACTTCATTTGTCCTTTATTGTGTGCTTATTTACAGTGATCACTTCTGGTTGCATATTTTACACCCATACCTTCTTTCCTTCTTCTCAAAAGGACTCCTATTTGCTTTAATTATCCCCATCCCTACTCTGCACCCCACCCCTATACATGCAGCCATACGTCTAATCAATTCAACTTTTTAAAAAACAATTGACATAGAATTGATTTTTTTTTGGTGTGCAGTACCACAAATTTTAATGTATGTGTAAATTCACGTTATCGCCACTATGTTCAGGATACAGAACAGTTCCATCACCCCGCTGAACTTGATTGCATTGTCCCTTTGTAGTCACAAACTCCCTTTTACCCCTAACTCCTGGCAACCACTGATCTAGTTTCTGTTACCACCATTTATATCTTTTTGAGAGTGTCATATAAGTGGAATTATATAATGTGTAACATTTTGAGATTGATACCTTTCACTAAGCATAATGCCTTTGAAATTTATCCATGTTGTATATATTAATACTTTATGTATTGCAGAGTAGTATGTTACTATTAATAGAAATGTGTACCACAGTTTGTTTATTCATTTATTATTTATTCATTTGCCTGTTGAAGACATCTGGATTGTATCTAATTGTGGGGGGCGGGGATCATGAACAGAACTGTAATAAACATTTGTGTGTGAGTTTTTATGTGAACATTTTCCCTGGGCAAATATTTAGGAGAGGATTGATGGTCATAGTATAAGTGTATATTTAATTTTATAAGAAACTGCCAAATAGTCTCCCAGAGTGGCTGAATCATATTTCATTGCCATCAGCAATTTATGAGAGTACATGTTCTTCATCTTCACCTGCTTATGGTGTTGGTCTTTTTTAAATTTAGCCCTTCTTAAAGGTGTGTGCTGGTCTTTCAACACGGTTTTAATTTGCATTTCCCAACGGCTGATGATGTTGAGCATGTTTCATGTACTTGTTTTACATATATCCTCTTTGGTGAAGTTCAAGTCTTTTTCCCATTTTTAAATTGAGTTATTAAATATTTTACTATTATGACAGTTCTTTATGTATTCTGGATACAAGTTCATTGTCAGATATTTGATTTAAAAATACTTTCTCCAGATTGTAGTTTGTTTTTTCATTATTTGTCTTTCATAAAGCAAATTAAAAAAATTTGATAAAGTCTAATTTATCAGTGTTTTTTCTTTTATGGATTATACCTACGGTGTCATACCTAAGACATCTCTGCCTTAATGTAAGATCATGAAGAATTTCTTTCACTTCACTTATCAAAGTTGCTTTCTCTAGCTCCTTCCTCTCCACAGTCTCCTCAGCACATCCTCTTTTATGGTCCTCTGGCTAGAAAGCTGGGGCTTTGTCTGTCATGCTCTGGCACATGTTTCCAACTCCAGAGCCAAGCACCGGGAACACACAGAGAGAAAAAAATCAGTAGGGGTTCTTGCCACCCTTTTGGGACCACAGCTCCTCTGCTCAGAGAGGAAAGTTCCTCGTCCTAAATTTTGGGTGCCTGTGGGCTCCTGCTGCCATGACTGTTGCTGCCAGTAGACTTTCCTGCTCCTTGAGCTGGTACTAGAAAACAGCTTCTTGAGATCTCTCTGTCCACACCAACGTCCACATCTGGTGCTTGGGCTGCCTTGAGACCAGGCTGTGAGATACTAGAGAGGGGAAAAAAAGTGGTAAACTCACTGCTAGTTCAGAGGTGATCTGAATTCCAATCTCCTTCTCCAATCTGCCACTGCTATTCACTTTAAACAGCCCTCAAGTAGATTCCTACATTTTGTTCCATGCATTTTGTCCTGGTTTTATTACTGCATTTACTAGGAGAGACAGGTTGGAAAGTGCCTACTTCATCTTACTCAAAATTGGAACCCCCCGCCCCCAATATGCAGTACTTGATGGTGATTGGCTACAGAATGGCATTTAACTCAACCCTGGCCAATCAGAATTGAAAAGAATCCTATTGGGAGTGGTCTCAGCAAAGTTCTCTCACTACTAAGAGACACACAAGAAGAGATGCTCTCTTTGTTCTGCTTCTGAACGCTGCTATCTCACGATGTAGTATCTGGGACTGACTGCTGCTGCCATTTTGTTACTGGTCTGGGGATAAAGGCAACACACAGAGAGCAGAGTAAAAACATGAAAAGATTCCGGTCTTTGATGACATGCTTGAATCTGCCCTATTTCAGGACTTCTTGTGATGGATGATACTTGTGCTCCCGTTTAAGCTCATTTGAAGTTTGGAGTTTGAAGCTTTTACTTGCTGACAAAAGCATTTTAAAATACAGTGTCTTTTTTTTCTATATTTTGTATAAGTTTTTTTAAAATTCCAAACTTCAGAGAATTTCCTCTATTGTATCTATTTTCTTTAAACCTGTGCTGTCCAGCCACATGTGGCTATTGAACACTTAAAATGTGGCTATTCTGAATTGAAATGTGCTATAAAGTATAAAATATACACTTTTGAAAATTTAGTTTAAAAAAGAAGGTAAAATATTTTTTTAATAATTCTTATATTTATTACATGTTGAATGACAATATTTTGGAAATGTTGGTTTAATATGCTATTAAAATGAATTTCACTTGTTTCTTCTAACTTTTTAAAATGTAGCTACAAGAAAATTTAAAATTGCATACATGGCTTACATTATATTTTTATTGAACAGCACTGCTTTAGAGAATTTCCCCTTTTCCTATTCATTGGAATATTTGCATTTGCATCATCAGATTTGTTTTAAGAGCTTCTCAACTATCATGAACTAGCTTTACTTTTAAAGGCTTCATTGACTATTTTTTTAATTGAAATTAATGAGTTCTCTTTTCTAAGCACTAAATTGTTCTCACGAAAGACAGACCTTAAACCTGGAAATACTGTAAAAAATATTTTTAGCCCTATCCTCGGATAATCTGATTAATTAGGTCATAGAGCCCAGGCTTCTGTATTTTTAACAAATACTCACTGATCAGGTATATAGGGTATGTATGATATACAGTTCCACTCTGCCTTCCCTTAAATATCTCTGTTCCTTTGGAATACATCATAATTTTCCATCATCTCACTTCATTTAATAAGCCATGGCCTTCAGTATAAGGCACTGTTTATCACCCTGCATTATTAGATTTATGTTCTTATCCATTGTTTTCATATTGGTATATAGATATCTGAAACTATGATGTGATTGATCCCCTTCCTAATGACTTTTTCATGTGGCCTATTGGACCTTCACCATCATTTTATGTCATCCTGATACAGTCTCTAACAGTAATCTTCAAACTGAGGCACATATAACCCTGGGGATGAATGAGCTTTCCCAAAAGATATTGTATTAGAGGTGAGTAATTTGGTAGAAATGCATTGTGGATTCTATTATAAACAATCCATTTAATAATGCCATTTATAAGTCCAGCTCTCAATGGTGGCCTAATATGTCTCTTTCTTGGGCTGTTAATTTCTACTGGTCCTTCATTATAGATAAAAATAATAATCATCCATGGCTGCATGAACTAATTGAATAAAAAGAACACCATCATTTGAATAAGAGATGAATTCTCAATAAAATTTTACTTTTATGTTTTCTAGTTATACTAATTTTAAATATATTTATGTTTTGATTGCATAGTAATTTAATGATAATTCAAACCAGAAGAAGTGTTGTTGCTATACTTAATAGTCCCCTAAAATTATAAAAAATTAAATTTATATCCATATTTTATTAGAGATAATTTGATAGGTTGATCAATAAAAGACTTTTAATTATAACAATATATTGCATGAAAATAAAATTCTTTGGGAACTGGGGAATGAAAATGTAAGTTCAGAGGAAAAAAGGAATGATGTAAAATTCTGACTGCCAAAAAAGAACTTTTTCATGGACTTTTCAAATTACCATGGTATTTAGAGAGATTTGACTCACATTAACCATTTTAGAACAATTCTACTTAAAATGTCATTATTTAAAATACACAAGAACTCCTTTGCTACCATTTATATTTATATAAGAATTTTTAGATGTTAACCCAGGAACATGAAAGGGATGTCAATAATTTTTAAAAAATCTTCTGTGGGGTACAGGAAAAACTGCTACTTATCAAATTTTATCTGGGCATTTTTTTTTCTCCAGCTCATCCTATTTGATAAAAACTTCTCTTGAAGAAGTCAAATAATATCTTGGTCAATATCTCTCCAATTGTCTGACATCCCTGAGTCACCATATCCATAGTTTAGAAATCCAAATACCATTCATTGATTATATACCTATGTATAGAGATAGAGAACTGTATCTAGATATGTAGGTCTCTCTTTCTCTTTCTCTCTCCCTATCTCTCTCTTCCCCTTTTCTCCCACCCCATCTCTCCAACTACTTATTTCCCACATAGTACTTTTTCCGCCAAAATCCCAATCTTCAGAGGGAAAAGCAATGAAAGCACTTCACCCTCCCATAGTCCTCCAAGACTACAAATCCTTCAGTTTTCTCTTCCAAGTTTCATAGTCCCTCTAGAACTTTCCCAAGTCTCCTCTGTGGGAATTTTCCATTCTCTGACTCTTACAAGATGCAACAGGATATTGCTTCTTTTAAAAAAAGTCCACCTTTACTTATAGAGGTGTGTTTATGTATCTATGTACATGGAAATACATAATTTTTCAAATTTATAAAATTTCAAAGTATAAGAATATATAATTAAAGAGAATGAAAAAGTATATATGTGCATATATGTATGGATATATATATATATCTTCAATATTTTTTTTCCATATCACAATCCCCTACACAGGAACTTATTAAAATTTTTTCTATATATTTAAATTCATACACATACACATATGTTAAGGTATTTTTATACAACTGGAAGCATAGTATATATTCTGTTAATTCATTTTATAATTCTTAACTACAACAAAGTACAAAGTACCATACTGTACTTAATCATGCCCCATTAATGGCCGTGAAGGACGATCTCAATGTTTAGTCTCTTAGTCACAAACAATGCTGTAAAGAATATTATTAATATATCTTTGTGCTTATCTTTGATTGTTTCTCAAGGAGAGATTCCTATAAATGGGATTGCTTGGTCAAGAAGTATACATTTTCATCTTTAATTGATATTGTCCTCTAAAAAATAGTGCCATATTACATTCAGATAACAATGGAAGAAATATATATTTCCTTACATCTTTATCAAAATGCATATAATCAACTTTTAAAATATGTGACAACCAAACAGGGAAAGAAAGAATTCTTGTGGATATTTTAATTTGCCATCTCTGACTTCTGGTGCAATACTCTGTGAGAAATGGCATGCACTTAATTTGAATTTCAGTAATGCTCAGTTACTTTTCTTTCTCCTTTAGGCCATATTTATCTGCTCAGTATTATTTGGATATGGTTTTTGATTCCCCTCTGACTCATAAAAAACATATTTTCCATTTTTCTTTTTGGGTCATTTCCACGTTTCTATTTTTGTCTTCATCTTTCTCGATAAACAGTATAGAGAGGTCTTCCTGCTTGCCTTCACCTCAAGCCGCTGACTCGATTAACATAAATAGCTAGATACTGCTTTTGGCAAGAACACAAACTAAGGACACTCCCTGAAGGGCCAAAGGAATAATCACCTCACCTTCTATTCCTCTTGCTTTTGGTTAGTTTCTAACACTTTGTTATTAAGTGTTGGAAAAGTTATTTTCTTCTTTATATTAAGGTGGTATTTTTGAAACTTTTCCACCAAATTGTTCCAAAAGCAAAGAAGAGTGAGCAAGCAAATAATGATTTGTTTTTCTTATTCCAAACCTCTGAGTAAAATTAAAGGTACAAGAGCTTTTGTAGTCATCTTCTGTCAGTTCTTTTACTCTTTGACACAGAATATCCCCATTAAGAAACACTGTCTTAAGTTGGATGAAGATCAAAATCATAATTAATCCAATTCAATTTTACAAAAAAATATATATTGCATGCTAAAGTTCAAGTTAGCAATTACAGTTGTCCCTTGGTATCCATGGGGGATTATTTCCAGGACCCCCCTCCACTCACATTCCAAAATCCACAGATGCTCAAGTCCCCTATATAAAGTGGTATAGTATTTGCATGTAACGTACACACATCCTCCTGTATACATTAAGTCATCTTTAGATACTTATAATACCTAATACAATGTAAATGCTATGTTAATAGTTGTTATACTATATTGTTTATAAAATAAAAAGAAAAATCTGTACATGCTCAGTACAGATGCAACCATCCATTTTTTCCAGAATATTTTTGATATGCAGTTGGTTAAACCAATGAATGCAGAACCCATGGATACGGGGGGCCCATTGTATATGGGAATTTGGGGGAAAGTTTTGACTTTTGACATCATAGACTACTTGAAAGGGTCTCGGGGACCTCCAGGGGTCCATGGACCACATTTTGAGAACTGCTAATCTAGAACAATGGCTCTCCATCTGTATGAATATGACGGATACCCTGAGTCTCAGCCCCAGAGATTTTGATTCAATTAATTTAGGGGTAGGCCTGGCCATTAATGTTTTTTTTTTAAACTCCCTAGTTTACTTTAACATGAAGTCAGAGTTCAAAATCACTACTGTAGAATACAAATGCAATGTTTTTCATTGTAGACACTCAGATTCATTTTGGAGATTGTACTGAAATATCTGCACACACAAAAACATTTAAAATATAATAAATTAGGTATTATAATATTAGGCCATTTTGAATAGATTAGGGTTACTTTATTGGGCCAGAATAATTTCAAGACTCTCTTTCTCAGAATTACTAATGTTTTGGAACTTAATTTTCATTAGGAGTAGACCACTAGTATTATCTGTCTATCAATCAATCAATCATCTGTCCCTGCATATATGTATACATGTATGCATGTGTGTGTATATATAATATACATATATATATAACTAATGGAATAGAATATTTAAATCTAATAGTGAAATGATTATCCATATTTGTTTTCACATACTTATATTAAAAAAAGAATCAATATTAAAAGATGATTTTCCTAAGTCATTATAAAATTCCCTCCTGCATTTTCTGAGGCCAACCCATTTCAGAGGATAAGTCACTGGAAATATATTAGAACGTCAGCAGAGAGGAAAGAGAATAAAAGCAGAAGGTTTAGCACTTACTAATTACATAGTAGTTTTTAGTTTTTTCACCTCTTCAGTTTGGGAGTGGACAGAATTGTTATCAGGCTCCCCTGTGATTTCTTCTTTGTAAGATCTATGGAGTGTGAGAATTTCAAGAGGAACATGAGAACCAGGGATGAAGCTCTTGATAAGAGCATGATTAAGTTATCTTATTGTTAATGCTTTAGCCTTGGTAGGTGTGTAATATTGACATTTTGCTAAAAGACTAAGCAGTTTATATATTTGAAACCCTCACTGACAGCTCTGAATGTTTTTATTTATTGTTGATAATTCTTTGGTTTTTAAAATAAAACATAGAATCTCTAATAAATTCATTTTAAGTAAGTTTAATATTAATAGAAACAGAGGGAGTTTAGTTTGGCTTTTATTATTATTTTTAAATCAAAAGAGAATTGGAATGCATCATAGACAAACGTAAAAGACAAAAAGTATAACACCTCTAGACAAAAGCAGAAGAGAAAATCTTCATGATCTTGGGATAGGCAAAAATTTCATAAACAAGATACAAAAAGAGCTAATCATAAAATTTAAAAAATGATAAATAGGATATTATTAAAATTAAAACTTCTGATCTTCAAAGACATTCTTAGGTAAAACAAAAATGCAGCTATGGATTGGGAGGTAATATTTACAATATGTATACCTGATGAAGAATTTTATTTGTAACATACAAACTCAGTAATAAGAAGACGAACAACCCAGTTAAAAAATAAACAAAAGGTTTGAGCAGACATTTCACAAAAAAAGATATGTGAAAGCCAATAAGCACACACAAAGATTTGCAACATGATTAGTCAGCAGGGAAATGTAACTTAGAACTACACATCTACTGGAATGGCTAAAATAAAAGGAATAAGCAACTGTTAATAGGAATGCAACTAGAACTCTCCTATGCTGCTGGTAGGAATGTGAAATAGTCTGGCAGTTTCTTATAAAGTTAAATAAATATATATCTACCATTACATACAGCCATTCCAATCCTAGGTATATACCCACGAGTAATGAGAGCCTATGACTCCATACAAAAACTTATTCATGGTAGATTTATTTGTAATAGTCCAAATGTACAAATGACTCAAATGTTCATGAACAGGTGAAAATAAAGAAAGTATAATACTATTTATATAACTTACATAACAGAATACTATTCGGCAGCAAAAATAAACTAATATATGAGGTCTGTCTGGAAAGTATCCAGCCATGTAATATGAAAAATAGAGACATTTACTGAAGAAGATACAAGATACGAGAAACATTGACAATGACGCCTAATTCCTCTTCAAAGTAGGCACCTTGGGATCTCACACAGTTCTCCCAGCGTCTCTTTACCTAACCTGTACACGTTCAACATTCTCAGGCCTTCCAGAAAGTGCATCACTTTCAACAGCTTCTCGACCATCTTTGAAGCGTTTGTGCCACACTTTTATTTGTGCTGCACTCATTGTATCATTAACTAAAGCCTTCTGAATCATCTGAATAGTTTTTGTAGAGGAATATTCAAACTTAATGCAAAATTTGATGCAAATCCGTTGCTCTACTTGCTCAGTCATTTGGAATGTGACGGCCACACAGCACACATTCTCACTAAATGGTGTCTAGTGCTCTACTGATTACTGCAGTGAAGGCGTCATTGTTCACGCATAGACATTACAGTCCACTCTCCTTGGCTGCCCAATTACATCGATGTCACACAAGACCGTTCTCGTTATATTAACAATGGCTGGATATTTTCCGGACAGCCCTTGTATGTAACTGCATAGATAAATATAAAAAACATTATGCTGAGTTAAAAGAGCCAGACACAAAAGAATACACACTTTATTATTCCATTTAAATAAAATTCTAGAACGGATAAAACTGTAGTGATGAAAAGCAAAATAATGGTTGCCTGGGACTGGGGACCGGAGAAAGAGGCCAAGGGAACTTTTTAGGGTGATGGAAAGGTTCTAAAACTTGATTGCGGTGATGGTCACGCAGGGGTGAATTCATTTGTCAACACGCATTAAACTTACACTTAAAATTAGTGCTTTTTGTGGCATATAAATATGCTTCAATTTAAAGTAAACACATCGGTGTAGGTAACAATTGTTATAGAAGTTTAGAGAATAAGAGAGATCATTAAGGGCTGGCAGTTTAGAATGCAGAAATGTCAGCTCTGGCTGCACGCTAGGAAAGCAGCTGAAGGCAGGAGGAGGATCACACTGGTCTGGGAGTCAGATAATCCAGCTTTGAGGATGCTTCCTCTCGTCTAAATTTTAGTATGGATTGTAAGGAGCTGAAAGTGGTTTCTCTGTAGGCTAAAGATCAGAGAGTAATCAGGAACCAGACAAAAAGAGAAATCATTGTGTATGGTCAGAAGGCAACTTAAAAAAAAAAGAAACCTTTCTATTAAGCGGCAAGCAGACTCTTAGTGGCTGCTCAGAGAATGTTTGGCACTAAGCTGCTTTGAAAAGCTATCAGAGGCTTCTCTGTCTAAGAAAGCCTTCAGAGTGGATCTGAGAATTTCTTTCTGTTTGACCAGAGAAAAGGCCAGAGATAGTCCAAAACTCTAATGTTAAAGCTAAAAGTGTATGCTGATGTGTTAATTTCTTTGGATTTTGCCTAAAATGGTGTGTCACTTTTAATATAATTTATAGATGTATAATTGATTTTTATTGCATACTTTACTGTTTAGAGCATAAGATTGTTCAGATTATCTCAGCTCTCCACCAGAAAGCCACTCTTATGTATTTAACTTTTTATTTTGAGATAATTTTTTTAAATTTTTTTATTATTCCGAGGTATTGTGAGGGTACAAACATTCTAGTTACACTTTATGTCTTTGCCTCACCCAAATGCAGGTTAAAGGCGTGCCCTTCCCTCCCTTTAGTGCTCCCCGTGTCCTTTAGTTGTAGATTCACCCCCCATCCCCCTAATCCCTG